>JADRCH010000231.1:3824510-3851041 GCA_019843965.1 Rhynchomys soricoides | reverse complement strand
CTTCATCCACTGTGACCAGAGTCTGCAGTCACCAGCCCCTTAGGCATCCTTCCTATAACTAAGTCAGCTATTACTGGACACCACAGCCTTTCAACACAACCAGGGGCAAGGGGCAGGAGGTGCTCTGCTTGGACATAGAATCTCAGCCTGAAAACACTCAGCAAACTGTAGCTCTTTAGAAATGAGGTAAGTGGGATCTTTTTTTTTAATTGGTTATTTTATTTATTTACATTTCAAATGTTATTCTCCTTCCCAGTTTCCCCTCCTAAAACCCCCATCCCCTACCCCCTACCCCCTACCCCTGCCTGTATGAGAGTGGCCTCCCACCGGCCGACCCACTCCTGCCTCAGCACGCTGGCATTCCCCTACTCTGGGTCATCGAGCCACCACAGGACCAAGGGACTCCCCTTCCAGTGATTGCTGACAAGGCCATCCTCTGCTACACATCCAGCTGGAGCCATGGGTCCCTCCATGTGTACTCCTTGGTTGGTGGTTTAGTCCCTGGGAGCTCTGGGGGTTCTGGTTGGTTGATATTGTTGTTCTTCCTATGGGGTTGCAAACCCCTTTAGCTCCTTCAGTTCTTTCTCTAACTCCTCCATTAGGGATCCCATGCTCAGTCTGATGTTTGGCTGCATGCATCCCCCTCTGTATTTGTCAGGCTCTGGCAGAGCCTCTCAGGCAATAGCTAAACCAGACTCCTGTCAGCAAGCTCTTCTAGGGATCTTATGAACACCTTAAAATCATACCATCAGCCAAAAGCTAATGATGATAATAAAGGATACAATCTTGCATTCACAGGTTGGGATCAACAGTGTGAAAATCAGTAAGAAAAAGAAACGTAAAGGAGAGCCTTGACACAGGCCTGCAGTATCTGTTTCTGTAGGATGAACTGCTCTGTGTTTATTTTTTTAAATTGGGGGTCTTTTGTATTTCATAAATTTTCCAAAACAAGTATGAGTTACATTACAAAATGGGGTGGGGGGGGGCAAATTTGTTTAAAACCTAATTGCTATTGAAACCCTGAGTATGATACCTTCCTTTAGTGTACTTCAAAGGGTGCCCTCCTGTAGGGCAGAACAGAAGCATAGTCTTTGTTGCCCATGGTCGAGATCCACTCTTGTTTTCCATTCACTCCCCCACTTGAATAACTCTGAAGAAGGCATGGGCCATAGCATGAATCTCATCCTCCCTTCCAGGCTGTGCAGTCTCCACAGGGACAACCAGCCCTAAAACACGTCACCAATTGGCTGGCTTCACCTCTGAGGACATCAGCCAATTCCTCTAACCCATTCTGGCATGACAGCAATCTTCTCAGAGGTTATTCCCAAAGTCCACCAGTGTGGGTCAGGACTGTTCCTCTCCCCTCCCTTAGTTCAGTTTAGCCCTTGCTTCACTGAAGGACAGAATAGGACACCTTCCAGGTTTGTTATGGGTTGCAGTTGCAATTTGGTTCCCATTCCTTGCAATCAGAAAGGTCTAAGATATACAAAGTGTCGGAAGAGTCCTAGCTGCAGTTAAGGCAGTACAACGAAACTAGAGAAATGTGTTTTTCGGAATTATCTGGAGATTAGTTTTATTTTTAATGTTATGAGCATATGTGTGTTCCATGATCTGAGAGAACATATGTGAATCCCATGTATACAGGTACTCACAGAGGCCAGAAGGGGACATTAGATCCCTGGGAACTATTGTGAGCAGTTGTTAGCGGTTGTGAGTCACATAGACTAAATCCTGGTCTCCCCCAAGAGCAGCCAGTGCTCTTAGCCATGAGTCATCACACTAACCCCTTCAGAACTATTTGAATGATGTCAGTAGACAGAACACAGCTGCTTTGTCAACTAGCCAAGATCAATTATTCATAGATTGCTCTCCTTAAAAACCCACTCAAGGCACCAGTGAACTTCCAAAAGGGACTGAATTGGCCTTACACAACCACTTGCCCGTGACTAGCACCATGCCAGCTTGGACCCTCCTTCCCTATGAAGGGGCCAGAGGGCTCTGACCATCTAATGCCTACCTTGGCCTCGGCCCCAGCACAGACGTCAGGTAGATAGCCAGCACTATTGACTTGCTGCACATAATAGTCTCTGAGGCCTGCAGGGATGTCTCTGCCTCTGTGGCCTCAGAGAGGTGGCAGCTGACAGAAGCACAAGCTGATGGGGGGACAAAAACAGATGGCTACAGCCTCAGAAGCAGAGGCCAGGCCCCACGGAGGTGTGTTTCTCCTCCAATGTTTGTCAACAGCACTCAAGAGTTCTTTTTTATCCCTGAACTGATAACCTCCTCACCCACCCATTTTCCTGCCAAGTTCAGAAGTACTTTCATTTGCAGCTTGGAACATTCTTCATAAAATAAAATAAAATAAATAAATAAATAAGAGTCAACTTGTTCAGATTTCAAATTTGTTCCAGATTTTCAGGTTTCGGTGCAGCTGTGTGTTGGCTGGCCTATCTCACGGGACAAGAAATGGACTTCTGCCAAGCCTTCGAACCTGGCACAACTTTCAAGGGCCACCTTCTAGAAAGAGACTCTCACCTAAGAAACGGTGTATCCTCTTTGTTGAAAAGCCTGTATATGCCCTGGTCCAAGTAGATGAGGGCCTGCCCCTCAGGCCACAAGCTTGCATCCCACCTGGTTTGGATGAGCAAAGCCACAGCACTGCCTGGGAAGGTGCTTGGAAAAGCCATTCTTTCTATCCCAAACCTGTGGCAGCCTCAAGTTGCTGCATCCTCCAGATTCCTAAACCGAAGCTGTCTCTTAAATAGCCAATACATGATGCACACCTTATCACACAATGTGGTCTCCACAGAGTTTTTTGATGAAAACTAAAGGTTCTAGGGACATTCAAATGACCCCCAGTTGGCACATTCCTTCCACTACCCTGGTTCTTGCTCAAGTCATGCTGCTTGCATTCCATATGGGTTTAATTTGAAGGCCAATTCTGGTTTGGACACAATCTCCATTCCTATCTTTGCCTTTAAAGCAGTGGTTCCCAACCTGTGGATCACAATCCCTGTGGGGGTCCCATTTCAGATATCCTGTGTATCAGATATTTATAGCATGATTCATAACCATAGCAAATTTACAGTTACAAAGTATCAATGCAGATGGGGGTCACCAGAACATGAGAAATTGTATGAAAGGGTCACAGCATTAGAAAGGTTGAGAACCACTGCCCTAAATGCTTTTCTAAGTGATGATCTGTAGCTTTTTCCTGAGAAGCTTCCAACTTCAGAGCAGAAGTGAAAGTGCTGGGGGGAGGGGTAGTTACACAGTTTCTAACACAGCAGAAGGGAATGAAGGTGAAGCTGACTCAGTGAAGGTGCCTCTTTTTCCTGCAAAATTGTCTCGCCCATAGTCCCCGGGGCATGTGATACCCCTGCTAACAGTGATAAACTACTACAAATGGCCCTTTTTAATTTTTGATAAAGCTGCTCCCTTTCTACCTTCACTGAAGGTTTATTAAGTACTCAGAATGTTCCAGACTCCACCATCATGGTTTCTACTCTACCATTACAACTTTTATGGCATAGTTTCTTTTTCACTCCAATGAGTTCCAGGTCTCAAAGTCTCTTTCACTCTTCAAACACCTGCAGAGAAAAATGCCACATCAGGACTAAGATGACATAATATACATGCATCCTGGTCTACAACCACCCAATGGCTGGCTCTGCTGGACCTGCTACAACCTAGCACAGGAAAAGGAAGACAAGAGCCTAGCTCAGAGATTCCTCCTAGAACCTCTGCAACCCCAGACCTGTTCTAACTGGAATCTACCCCTCTCAAAGCTCAAATGACCCAAGGAGACTTCCTACAGATCCCAAAGTCTCCTAATGTCAAACCTATCCTTCCTCCATGGCTCTTGAAGGTGGAGAGCAAGGCACAGAGGACACTGGGCACCTCCTTGAGGACTGTCATTGTCTCCTTTCTCTCTACACTCCAGAGAGGAACCAGGGCTTCTCACTGACAGCTTGGACCAAGGAAACTTGGACCAAGAGTATTACCTACCTTGGCAATACAAGGGTCTTAGAATAATGGCCAGCCACTTAGAGCCAGGCTAAGTAAACAAGCTAGCAAGAGACCATGTCAACAGACTCACCAGGGCCCAACTTCTAGGTGAGATAACTTCACAGACTCTCTGCAAGCCAGTATTTTTATAATTTCCATAAAATAGTACACAAAAGAAAAACTGATGTTATGTGAAGAAATTGCATGCTTGTTTCTCCTTCAGATAAGGGTTTGCCTCTGTGTACAGAGCCTCACAGGGCATTGCAGCAGATTTGGGGTTGGCTTTCAATTCACAGTCCTTTGCCTTTCAGAAAGGCATTAGTTGCAGCCACTAAAAATAAAGCTAAGTTAAAAGAATCCACCCACAAACTCTGGTTGAATTTATATTTCAGAAGTTGCTTTCTGGGAGTTTAATCTCTGAAATCTACCCCTTAGTTGTCTGCAGTTCTTGTTCTCTTCTTTACTGGCTGTGTGTGTGTGTGTGTGTGTGTGTGTGTGTGTGTGTGTGTGTATGTTTATGAAGGTATGAAATTCTCTGACACAGACACCTTCCTAAATGTTAAAAAAAAAAAAAAAAAAGAACCTTAGAAAATAGCTCTCTCTTCCTGGCAACCATACATTCATAAGGCTCACAAATTCAGATGACACTGGCTGCCAGCTTCACGCAACTGTTTGCTTGTCATCTTGGGCTGAGAAATTCAACACACAGTTGCTCTATTTGGCGTGTTCTCTTCTTTACTGGCTGTGTGTGTGTGTGTGTGTGTGTGCATGTATGTGTGTGTGTGTGTTAAACAACATTCAGAACAGAGGCAAGTCAGCTCTGGAAAAGCAAAGGTGGAAGGAGATGAAAAACTGTACAGTGTGGTGTATGTGTGGGGTAATATAAATGTATGGGTATGATATATGTAATATTACGGTGTATGTTATATGTGATATATTGCATTGCTCTGTGTGATTAGTACTTGTGTTTGAGCTGTGTAGAATATTCTTATGTGCATATAGGTGTGTGATATTTGTGCTGCATGTAGTGTATATAGTATACATACATAATATATACACACATACACTTGTGGTGTGTATAACATGGTACATGTGATATATGTACTTGGTAAATGTAGTTTATAGAGTATGTGGTGAGCATACATAGTGTGTGAGATATATAGTATAGTATA
Organism: Rhynchomys soricoides; assembly: GCA_019843965.1. Taxonomy (NCBI): domain Eukaryota; kingdom Metazoa; phylum Chordata; class Mammalia; order Rodentia; family Muridae; genus Rhynchomys; species Rhynchomys soricoides. Next base: position 3,845,861 of record JADRCH010000231.1, on the reverse strand, counting down.
CACTATTCATGTACAGGAAATTCATAGCATATGTGGAGTGTGTGTGAATTTGGGAAGTATCTGAAATAAGTGATTATTATGTGTATTTGGAATACGTATATGTGAGAGATATGAAATGTGCATGTTCTGTGCTAGGCTGCACAAATATGTTGTTTATGGTATATGTGAGTGATCTGTCTATGAATGTGTATCATTTCTCCCTGTGTACTATGGAAGCAATAAGACCAAGCCCAGATGGGAATTTCATGAAGAAAGGAGTTGTCTGGCATAGCTTTGATTAGCTTGCCTATGACTTGTCCAACTCTGGTAATTACCCTCAATGCTGCTCTGCAAGACATAACTGACTGCTTCTGCCTGCTCCACAGGTAATACATGCCAGGTAAACACAAAAGAACTGAGAACCAGACTCACAAAATAGCTGTGACTTCTCCAGAAATCTAAGCACTGGCCTAAACTTTCCAGGAGCTTCCAACAAGGTCCTTAGGACAGGGTTCCAGTTATATGGGAGGTTCCTTTTTCTCTTGAATCCTAAGTTCTAAGAAGTCCCCATGTAGCATCCTATAAGATTTTTGGACCAACATCTGATTAAGAGTAGAGAATCTTCCACTTCTGAATGGAGAATCGAACGCTCCCCTGTGTTCAGACAGTTCACTATTGTTTAAGCCTCTAGTCAAGAGTGTCTGGCTCAGCTCTGTCAGACTGAATCCTCAGGTTTGTTTCCATTTGCCCCCTCCACTCCTAAACCTATGCAAATGGGGCCTGTTTTCTCTCCATGAATGCCTATTGCTGGCTGCTCTAGGTAGAGGATTTGAGAGATAAATCTCTATGTACACACAGAAAGAGGCCACCCTTGCCGTCCTGAGACACTCCACTCTCCAAGATAGAAACACACAAAAATCAGACACTTCAGAGCATCTCAGAACACAGCCTGTCTCACAAGATAGTATGTGATTCTAGGACATCCTCTAGCTGGTAAGAGGACTAAGAGACTACAAAGATGGGTATATTGGCCTTACCCTGTTATGCATGGGTGTAAGACAATCTGGCCCAAACCAAGTTAGATTCTTTTCTTTGTAGGAAAGTAAATCATCACCTGTGTCTGATCTAATGTTCCTTTCTTCTCCAAAAGACTATCTCATTTGTACAGCAATATTCATATTAACTATTTTAGCTGGACATGTATTTTTCTCACACAAGGCAGGCCTGTGCAGAAATGCAGTTGGATACAAGGTTCCATGTTTTATGTGTTTTATGTGTATACATATGTCACAACCGTATGACTGGACCATCAAGAATACCTGAAGGAAGGTGTAGTGGCATATGCCTTTAATTTCAGCACTCAGGAGGCAGAGACAGGTGTATCTCTGTCAGTTCAAGGTCAACCTGGTCTATGTAGTGAGTTCCAGTATAGCCAAAGCTAAGCAGAGAAACTCTGTCTTAAGAAAAATAAATAGAAACAAATAAATCCCTGAGAGAGCCCACGATCTGTGAGCTGAACTTGGCCAGTCTTCACCCTGCTGTGCAGCATTAAAAAAACAAGCCTTCATCCAGCATACTGGGATGTGGAAATAAAATGGGAGTTCACAGTCAGGTGATATGGAAAAACAGCAGTTTGTAGTGGTGTCCTACATGGAATGGGAGACCAATATGCAATCACACCTGTCTTAGGGTTTCACTGCTGTGAAGAGACACCATGACCAAGGCAACTCTTATAAAGAAAAACATTCAGTGGGGGCTGGCTTGTAGTTTCAGAGGCTCAGGTCATAGCAGGAAACAAGGCAGTGTGCAGGCAGACATAGTGCTGGAGAAGCCTAGAGTTATACCTCTTGATCCGAAGAGAGTCAGAAGAGGACTCTCCCTTCTGAAATGGGCAGAACTGGAGCACTAGGAGCCCTCAAAGTCCACCTATGCAGTGACACACTTCCTTCAACAAGACCACACCTTCCCAACAGTGCCACTTCCCATGGGCCAAGTGTATTCAAATCACCACAACACCCACCTCTGAGAGATGGGTGATCAAACTAGGAGGGAGAGCCAACCAGATGGCATAACACGAGCACAACAAGGGTTATAAAATTTATAACCCTTGGCGGAAATTTGAAATTTTTATGATAAAATGTTGGTTGAGGTATACAACATTTTCACTTGCAGATGCCAAGAGAAGAGGGACAGGATTAATATTTCTCATGAAAATCTCTAAGGTTCCCACATCCTGCTCCAACCTCTTCTATATTCTCACAGCTGACAAGTCTCTCTTGACATGAAGTCCCTCTACCCCTCATGTACCAGCTCAGCCATCTAACAGATGTAGAGCCTTGAGCAGGGCCAAAGACCTCTTGATGTTTGCCAGAATATCTTATATTTTGAAACCCATGACCTTTACATTAGGGTTAAAATGTCACTGGTTAGTTAATCAATGGTTCTGTCAGATGATAGACTCTTTTCTGTTTACTTACATTTGATAAAATTAAGGTCAGCAACCATTGGACAGTATCTAAAATACTAAGTCTGGGAACTTCCCATATGGTAGAATCTGTGGCCTTGGATTCCTGCCTCATGATCCAGAACGCCCAGTTCACAGCCTATTGCTTAACTGACCTCTCTTCATCTCCACCTTGTAGGGAGGGGAGGGGCTTTTATGTCCCTTAAAACATTGAAATTTCAAGGTATGAACTTTAATTGGATCCTGGTCTTGAGAAAGCAAAGGAATAAGCCAGAAAAGACATTTTAGGAATAATTTGAACTGTGTTTTAAATCCTATGGGGAATTATTAATTTTCTCAGGTGTGGAAATGGTACTGTGATTTTGTGATAGAAGCTCTTTAATTCTAAGAGACCCATCCTGAAGTATTTAGAGGTGAAGTTTTATGATGCTTGCAATTTCCTTTCAAACAGTTCAGGGGAACAAAATACAGCAAGAAGCAAATTTGACAGGATGTTAACAATTATTGGATCTAAGTGACAGATATATAGGTGTTCACTGTACTTTTTCTTAAAGTACTCCCTTAGCTGATGTCTTGGCCAGATTAAATAAGACAATACAGGAGAGAACATGTGCCTATGGAAAAAAAGCAAGGGAGGCTTGACCTCAGACCCAGGTGCTCCCTACTGAGGATCCCTACAAGGCCTCATCTCAACAAGACTGGCAATAGAAGGGTGTCTTGGTGACACTCTGTCCTAGAGTGTGCTGCCCTCAGATACTGTGTTTGCCAGATTGCCAGTGGGATCACCCTTGTTTTAGTGATCCCAAGTGTTATGTCTTAAAAATCCATGTTGAAACCAAATCCCCAGTGAAATTCACCCTGCAGGCACCCTAAGCTCAGATCTGCCAAGTGGAATTTTGATGATAAAAATATGTTTTTCTAGATACTGGAATCTTCCACAAATTCTGTGAATTCCATATCTGTCTCTGGTCTTCCAAGGATGAGTTATGAATGTTGCTGATCCAACCAGCATCTCTGGAGCTCCCCACCTATTGGAACTCCAAGAAAACAGACTCCGTATTGATTCAGACCTACATGCCTATGTGTACTTATCCCAAACTACCAGGAGTAAGGGTTGCAAGTGGTGAGGTGTTGATTGGAAGTCTGAGCATGAGAAAACAAGATAAAGAAAACAAAAGCAATGGCTGGAACTAGGGGGTCTTATCCAAGCTGATGATTTACATCAAGCAAGTTTACTGAGAAGTACAGCATTGCATACACTATTTGCAGGGGTGGAAACTGCCAAGGTCAGTAGACAGCTAAGTCAAGTAATGTTGGCAAAAAGAACATAAGATACCTCAAACACAGCTGCCTACAGACTGACAACCACAACCCAGGGGGAAGATTTGGGTGCCCAGAAGCCACAAACAGCCTTGACTCCTTCAAGGCACTTCCACTCTCTAGACCAGCCTTGCAAAGTCCACTCCTGGACAAAGAAAAACTCCCTCTGTCTTTTCACTGGGGCCTCTGAGAAAATTTTCAGCTAGTTTGGCTCCCTATGCCCACTTTTCTGCCAGAGGATGAACACTTTGTAGAATAATCTGAATGAAATGTGTTCAATATTTCCTGTGAGTTCCTAGGATAAACAAGAACACAGAACAAGGTTCTGGGAAAATGGTCTAGTCAATAGTGAACTCACTATGAAAACATGAAGACCTGATTTGGTATTCCCAATTGCCACAGACAAAGCCATGTGTGGTGACACATATATGTAATTTCAGGGCTGGAAGGGGCACTAGCAGAGGGAAACAGATTGCAGCTAGTCATTCAAGCAAATTGATTAGTGTCATGTTCAGTGTGTGTGTGTGTGTGTGTGTGTGTGTGTGTGTGTGTAGAAAGCAAGAAAGGACACCTGATGTCAACAGTCAGCACACATGCAGGTCCACCTGCACATATACATGCACACATCCATACTAACAAGTTTATACACCATACATGCAACACAGCATACTCAATTTTTTTTAAAAGCATACAGACTGGGTGTAGTGGCCCATGCCTTTAATCTCAGTATTAAAAAGACAAATACAAGAAGGTCCCTGCAAATTTGAAGCCAGCTTCATCTACACAATGAGTTCCAGGCTATCCATTTTTCACAAAATAACAAAAATTTTAAAACACAGGAAATAGTTTAATTAATAAATATTCTCTATGGTACTAACAAACAGTACTAACATGTGAACAGACAGATATGTGAATTAGTCACAGGTGGCTGGCTTGCTAGATAGATGGATGAATACATGAGTCTAACAGCTCTGTAGATTAGATTAAAATGAAGCTTCATATAACCTAACTTAGCCTTTGAAAATTTTTCATGCTAGTGTGAAGTTCAGGACTTGAAATTTATCAACCACATGCGGGAGGAGGGATACAAATCTTTCTTATCCTTCAATTTGGGAAATATGAATTTAACTGAATTTCTATACTCAAATTTCATATAGAAAGAACTTCCCAATTTTTCCCAGGAGGGCTTAGTGAGAAAGAAACTATCTTTTTATAAGAGGGACAAATAAGGCTTGTGTATCCTTGCCAAGCAATCTTGCCAAACCTCCAACCACTGTCCCTAAACACAGAGCACAAGCCACTAAGTAAGTGAATTTGTCATGGAATGTGGTGTAAGTACCCTACACTGTGACAGAGCCAAATTCATCAAATTTCTAATAAATAAAAGAAACAGAATTTCATCAGATTTCATCTTGGAAACTTTGTAAAGCTCCCAGACAGGGTGTCCCAAGACATGTAGCATTAGTTCTTTAATGAAACCAATATCAAAAGACACGTCACTATGTGTCATGTGATCATGCTCAACTTCAGTGGAGGGAGGAAAGGGGAAAGAAAGGATGGGTGAGAGATGTACCAGAAGGGAAGGCAAGATTTGGAAGAGAGGGGGTACATAAGACAGTGGGAAATTACGTCAAAGCAAGAAGCAGAGAGCATAGGCTTTTCTGTCAGAGCTGCTAGGTACCATTAGGGGTCAGTGGATGATTAATCTTGCCTTCAGTAATTCTACAAGAGAAGAGTTAGTGTGTTTGAGGAGCTCCTAGGCAGGAACTATCCTTATTCACAAATCCAGGTTGTGAAGAAAACTCACAGTTCTATGTGTGCCATGGCTGTTCCATGGAGTCCTTGAATTTCAAGGACTTACAAAAGTGATATTAGCAGTCATGTTTACAGATAAAAAAAGGTGGGCTCAATAAGGACGGTTACTATATCCAAGGTCCTAAAGCTAAGTGAGTATAAATGTCAGAAACCATTGCCGTCCTATCCTACTGCAAGGTATTATATTGACACACTAGTACTACAGTTAACTATAGGCTAACATATAAAGTAAAAATCAATGTGTATTAAATGAGCCCTTTACCGTTCAAATATTATGATTATATTAAAGCAATGCTTCTCCCTGTACTCATAGATTTAAATGGAAATCCCTGTCCAAGGCATGGGACACATAACTGTGAATCTGTGGTCAAGGCTGCCTCATCCTTGCAATATAACCTAAACAAGCCTTTGCAAATTTCCCACAAGCCTTTGCAAATTTCCCATGCTAATGTGAAGTCCAGGACCTGATATATCCCAACCACATGAGAAAAAGGGGTGCAGATGTTTCTTCTCCTTCGATTTAGGAAATATGAATTTAACTGAACTTCTATACCCAAATCTCATATAGAAAGGACTTCTCAATTTTTCCCAGGAGGGCTTAGGGAGAAAGAAACACAGTCATATAAGCTACTGCCATTGGTCTTGGTTGCTCAGCAGACTGTTTGCTAAGATGCATATTCTTGAAAACAACACACACTTTAGGTGTAGAACAGCTAAAGAGAAATCAAGATGAAACTGAACTAAACTTTCTCCCTGCTGCATAGTTTTCATTCTTCTTGAAGGTTCTGTGCAGGGCACTGAGGAAGAAAAGCCATCAGTGACCTTCTCAGTGGTGGAATCCACATGCTACAATACTGACCTGTTGGGTACAATATATCCACAGGTGAAAGAGTGGTACGGATGCTAGAGAGAAACCAACTGCATTCTGATTGGATCCAAGGCCTACTCCACAGGAGGGAATCCATGCTTGGAACTGTAGACCTGATGAAATGTCATGTGTAGGGAGACCATAGAACATAAGGGCGAATGCTACTTGCTAAACAGAAGTGCTATCAATCTTCCTCATAAATATTTGTGTGCATACCCACCAGTTAGTGCTACTTGCAGCACTAACTAGTCAGAGCTTCTTTTTTGTGGAAGGCTGAGGTTAATACAAAGATTCTTAACAGGTAAATGCTGAGAATAAATAACTGCTCAGCTGTCACTGGAACATCCGTGTCAACATCTACAAGGCTCTTGGTACTTCCTGGATGAGACAGCAGAAAGAATGTAAGAGCCAAAAGTTGGGGAGGACTGATGTGAAACCCTGTCTTCTGGACATGTCACAGGCATTGTTCTCATGAAATTACCACAGCTGTGGTTACCTGAACAACATTCGCACAATACTGGCAATACTGGGCCCATCAATGGAGGAGCAACTTGGGAGAAGCCGCTGGACATTAAGAGCTACCTGAAAAATGGAGTCATATTTGTTAGGTCTCAAGCCTAGGACAAATGGCTGAGGTACCCATTAACATATCAAAGTGGACTCTGACTCCAGGTTCTCCCAGCATCCCTCAGTCCCTACCTGTTACAGGATTCTCCTGACTGGCATATCCCACCCACTTACCCTAAACCTCTCCAGCCCAAGAACTGACTGTCCTTCCCCCAGTTGCCCTTCCTTTTATAACCTAACCATTTGGCTACTTGGCTTTTTCTTCTACCCTTTACCTCCTGGCCTCTTGGTCTGACTCCTCCCTCTTCTCTCTCTGACCTCCACATGGCCTGGCTCAGTCTTGTCATGTTTACTCTGGACTCTACCAGATGTCACTGCCTCTGACTGTGCTCTCCCTTTTATCTACAGTAAACTTTCTCTTCCACCATACTTAGAATCTGTCATGTCTTTCCTTTTTAATTGTTTTTCATTCATCTAGAGCTGAACCATGAGACCAGTCATGCCCTTTTCTTTTTATTATTTTTTTTAAGATTTATTTATTTATTTATTTTATGTATATGAGTATACTGTAGCTATCTCCAGGCACACCATAAAAGGGCATCAGATCCCATTACAAATGATTGTGAGCCACCATGTGGTTGCTGGGAATTGAACTTAGGACCTCTGGAAGAGCAGTCAGTGCTCTTAACCACTGAGCCATCTCTCCAGGCCCCTTATTATTTCTTTTCTTCATTCAATTTTCTTCAATGATATAACCACTAGATAACTGTCTATGCTTCATGCAAGAAGTCCTTAGTAAACTCACCATTACATCACACACACACACACACACACACACACACACACACACACACACATAAAACAAAACAAACAAAAAAAGCAAAAATGAGACAGGAAAACATTAGAGGAAGTTATTAGGTAGAGGAAAGATTTTAGGAGTGGGAGGAGTAAGAGAGAACAGGGTGTATGTGATCAAAATATATTATATACATGTATAAAATTACTTAAAAATAAAATTTAAAACAATAGAAAGTCTTTGGAGCAATAAATACCATGAGAAGGCAAAGCGAACAGCTCATACAGGGCCTTGTGGGCCATGTTAGGAATTTTCATTTGTATTTAAATTTGGACACAAAACTCTAAGTACTCTTTTTCAATTGTCAGAAAAGCAGAATTGTGTTTTGAAGCTATTAAACAACACTATATTAAGGGAATAAAAGATACAGATGTCTTGCTCAATTCCATGGACACAGAAGACCCAAGCAATTACAGTAAAAGTAAGATCTAAAATACCCCTTTATTATTAGCAAAGAGAGTGCCAAGAACCCAAAGAATAAGTGTTTAATAAATCTGACTCCCATGTTTGACTTAAGTTTGAGCTCTTGCTGTTTCTTCAATTACTCTGTATGTTACAAGGAAAATCTATGTCACAAAGCAAATCCAAGGTTGATGAAGTAATATTTTCCTGTGTAGCTATTTTCCAGATTTTAATGAAGAAAATGATAAACTTGAATGCTGCCATGTTGCAATCACTCATGAATTACTACTCCATCCATGAACATCAGTGGTTACTAATTGTGAAAGAGATATAGACACAATGTGTTGTTCTGGTTTGTTTTCTGTTGCTGTGATAACACCATGACCAACTGCAACTCAGAGGAGGAAATGGGGACAATCTATTTCTGGGACAGGACAGGACTCAAGGCAAGAACCTGCAGCTGAAACCATGGGAAGGGCTGATTACTGGCTTATGCTCAGACGGCTCTCTTATACACTTCAGGACTATTTGCCTAGGAATGGTAGTTTCCATGGTGGGCCCTTTCTTTACCAAATAGGAATCATCACAATGTTCCACAGATATGCCTAGAGGCCAATCTGAGTGAGTCAGTTGTTCATTTGTGATTCTCTCATCCCAATGACTCTCAGTTATGCCAATAGAAATAAATCAATAGAAATTAATCAGGACATGTGCTATCTAGTGTGAGTTATATACCAACCTCGAAAGTATCCTTGTCAACATATCTCTTTCCAGATATATTTACAAGCAATACAAAGGACAGGACCATGTAACTTATAACTGTTATGCCCTCATTCTCATTTTACCCTGTCACGATCAGATCTTGGGGTATACAAAGCAACTAACTGAACAGAGTATAATCATAAAGTGATAGAGAATGAGACCCTTAGTGAATAGCAGCCCTGCTCTCGAGTAAGCAAGGTAAATCAATGCCTGTACTCCCTCTTCAGAGAAAGTCTAATAAAACTATGAATAAAGAGAAAGCTTTGCTAATGGGAAGCATGAGTGTTTCTTCTACCTCACTGTAACATTTAACCTAATAGGATGAAAGGTGAGTCCAAAGATAAATAACAGATAGTCTAGGTGAAGACAGGAATCAATCCAGAGAACCAACAGAGAAGAGTTTAGGTAGAAATATATGAGCAATGTAAATCAGGTAGTATATTTCAATAGTTGTAGTTGAAGGCTCATTCCATTTATTCTACCCCTAAAGGATTGATAAACTCAGCTCTCTTTGTCTGTCGGCATCTCAGGGCAGCAAGATTAACTGAAACTGCCAGTTTGCTACAATGTAACTCACTTGCATTAGAGTTACTAGGAGGATGACCTCTACAGTTGCCAGAGACAGCTTCCTGTATGGTAGATCAACTAACTACAAAGACAGGTTCAGAAACAGTAAAAGCCATGATCTAATCAGCAGAATAAGCCATAGGTGAGAACTGGCCAAGGGTTTCTTAATATTTCAAAACCAAAGTGTTCATCCTCCTATATCCTCAAACCAAGCTCGTCAGCATGCACACAAACTGTAGCTTACAAACTGTAGAACACATCAGTTCTCTCTTACAACTACAGAACACTACAATCTCAGCCTCTGTTGCATGTACATTAGAAAACGCATGGTAAACCATTTGGTGGAGAATACTTTGGTGTTTCAGCAAGAGAGACATGAGATACAAATAACTGAGATAACTAAATGAAATAAGAGCTCAGCCATCCAGGATTCAAATTGGAGGTGGCACTGAACTCATGATATGTTTAATTATAAACAAGCTGCACATATCCTAAGTCTAATAAAACTATGAATAAAAAGAAAGCTTTGCTAATGGTAAAGTATACATGTTTCTTCTACCTAACTGCAACATTTAGACTTTTTAAGGTGATAAAAAGTTGAGTCTAAAGATATTTGGACACAATCCTTCACTGCAGAAACCTAGAAGCAATAGCTGATCCAATACCAATAAATAAACCATATTGCTCAGAGGATGATTTCCATGAAAAGAGACAGGTTCCCAGAAGAAATGGCAGGTGCCAGATATGGACATAAATAATAAGTATACAAGACTAAAAATAAGGAAGAAACCACTGTCCAGTAGTGATAGGTACAAGATTCAGAAGTTTCTGTAAATAAATTCTTCCAGGCAAAGATGGGGCAATCTGACATTCCATGGACACAATGGTTCGAATGGACCCAAACATTTCAAATATGACAACAGTGTGAAATCTACTAAACGTGATTCAGCCCTTGGTTCCATAAAAGAACACATCTTTGGCTACCTTTAGAAGAAGTTAAACAATCAGCTCACTATTTTGAAACATGCTAAGTAAAGTGGAAGAATTAAGCACGTAGTCTATCAAATAGATCAAGCATCTAGATAGACATATTGACAAACTGACTAGTGAAATAGCCAATGAGGTGATATTGTTCAAAGTAGTTTTAACTTACACCCAAAAACTATGATAAATCTAGTTTGGCACCAAGCTGTAGTGTCCATAAAATAATATGGTTAAGTCAGGATCATCACAGGCTGCTAATAATGAATGAGAAGCCAGATATTACACGTATCTTAAAGGCACCATGCCACCTAGGAAGCTACCTTGCCACTAACACTCCCCTAAAGCTGGCAGAGCCTCTAGATCTATTTTAGGCAATGTAAGATATAGGCATCCGTTACAACCCCAAGAGGGTGAACAAAACAAACAGACTGTGGGAGACTGCAGAGCAGATAACCAATTCTCTTCAAGAACAAAATACAGTGTGGAAAAAAAGAGAGACTTAGAAGGGATCTATCAACTTCACAATACAAGTTCTGTTTGTAGTCTAATTCAAACTCCAAAACTAAATAGCATTTGTTAAACATTGAGAGATATGAGAACATCGCCTACCTATTGATGCTCCAGAAATTGTTGCTCAATTCTTACATGCAGTCATTAGATTTTGGTGACATGTCAGATCCTTATCTTTTGCCTGTAATTTGTCTCAACATGGTTCTGGAGAACCAGAAGAAGCAAGATTGGCTGTGGTTAATACCTAGGAATTTGGATAACGGATTCACAGAGGATAAGCATGTCGTCCCGTGCTTCTGTATAAGTTTTACATTTTCCTTAAATGTTTTAACTACATTGGACTCCAAAGGTTATAATAACAAAAACGTAGGATGTGAAGTAGAGAGGGAGACAGGGTGGGTATACTAGGGGGAATCTGGGGGAGGTAATGATAGACAGAAACAGCCAAAACACATTGGATAAATAAGTAACATTTTCAAAGGGTAAACGAAAATGTTAGTAAAATTGTGAAGATAGTCTCCTATGCTTTTTCACATTCCCTAGTAAGTATATTGTTTACTCGATTGTATTTGCCAGAGACAGAGACATAAATATATCTTAATTTTCTTCCCCTAGAAATATCAATATATGCACAAATGTATGCTAAGTTCCATTTTCCATATATATTTATCTAGCCTACAATTTTCCCCATTGCTTAAATTTCTGTTTTGAGTAGCATCTTCCAGCACTCCTACTCACATCTGTTGCAGATGTTTTTCTAAAGTCTGATCTTCCATAAAAGGAAATGACTGTTTAACACACTCCCAAGTTTTTCTGACCAGTATTCCCTGTTTGGAAGCTGGAAGTATATCTCTTCTGCCTCACTATATAAAACTTTATATAAAGGGGCAGACTAGCAATAGGAGTGGAATCAGGGGACACATCCTGATCTATTAGGAAAGCCAACATCTCTGCTTCAGCTCTAGCCAGCTTTGTTTCTTGGGTTACCTCTGCCATGAATTTTTTTGGGAAAAATCTGGATAACACAAGCAAATATTGAAAGGTGTGCAGACACAGAGGAAATGCTAACAAATAGGGCCATTCCTGTTGCAAATGGGGGTTGCAGAAGAAATGGAAAAGAAATCAGTGATGATAAAGAAAAGGAAACCCACACTGAAAGAGGATTTGTAGATGCTGTCAAGGACACAAGTACAATAGCCAAGATAATAAGCTAAGCATTAGGGACCACAGATCTTAGTGAGCCACAAGGCAGGTCACTACTTCCCAGGAAGTGGGCATTCACCATGGCAATGGAGAAGATTCAGGAACACAAATTCACTTAGTCATTGTTGACCTGCTCTCTTCCACAGTCTGCTCTTACTGTAAATTAAGCACCCAGCAGTGACCCTGCACACACTTCTGGTCCTACATGCTCACCCTTAGCAATTCCTCTGTGAACTTCCTCACTGTGAGTAAGTATACAGGTGATATCTGGCATTTTTCTCTGAAAAAGAAAACTGAAAAAAACTACAGTTATCTAACATTCATATGCATGGGTCTTATGTACAAAGAAAAATACTTAAGTGACCAAATTAAAAGTATCCATGGAATCAGCTTCTAAAGATCAAAAGGCCACTATCATGCCCAAATTGAGATTTTGGATCTATTCCACTTCTGTCTCCATCAACAGAAACTCCTTCTCTGACCTAGGACTTTGCTGAATCAATTGCACATGAGTTTCTAAGAAAAAGAAAGAAAGATGAAGACATTAAGGCTGTCTTGATTGATGTCATCCTTTGCCTTTGCCTTCAAGGGCAATGTAACTGCAAATAAAAGCTGTTTTCATTGGCACCATAGGAGTGTCCAGACAGACTGGGATACAGGGACAAGGTAAGAAGATAGTATAGTGTAAACTGTTTCTTCCTTGCACAGGATCCCCTTTGACTTGGTAAGACTGAAGCATATTCCATAGACTCAGATCCTTGGGAAGCCATGCTATCTACAAAACCCTGAGGTGCAGTTCGTAGAGTGAAAATTGGGGCTCTAAAGAAAGGCAGGGAAACAGAGAATGGAGATAATTCTTGCTAGCAACATCCAGGAAGGACTCAAGGAACGGCCTATAGAGCACACACCAGACTTTCTTCTAAGTGCAAGTAAGAGTCTGACATCCTGCCTTTACTGGGGGAGTCATCAGCCACCAGCGTTTGGATTATTAACAGTGAAATTATCTTACTGCAAGAATCTTCTGATGTGCTTGGAAGTCATTCAGATCATACACAAATATGGGGTAAACACTTCCCCCTAGGGATATTCAGGGGAAACAGCACATACCATCATGGGTATTGAGATATTCTTAGGCCAGGGCCCTTGCAGAAAGGATGAAGTTCATATCTGACCCAGGAGACCAGCTATAACTACACATAGCTGGCTATAATCTAGGAATGGCAAATGGAACAAACTTGAAATTCAGGAAAGGTCAAGGTCAGTAGTGATGAGAACCCTAGGGAAGTATCTTTAAAAAGATACATTTGTTCTTCCCCTAAATGTTTATAGAGCACCTCCCTGGAGTATGCCAGGCATTGCTCTGAGCCTTGGAGACACAGAAAAGTCAGAGCCATCCCCAAGAAGCTCAGAACCTTGGAAGGAGGCAGCCATGCATGACTGTGGGGCCCAGATACAGGTCTACAGAGAGGGGCTCAGGATGAGCATGCTGCTGCCCTCACTAAGTAAGCATGCTTAAAGCAAAGGTGCAGGGACAGTGTAGGCAAGGGAAAGGGGATAAGAGAGCAAACTGTGAAAAGTCTGTTCACAGACCTGAGAGGCTAGAAGGCTAGGCATGGGACTGAGAAGTTGGCTTGATTCCCCGGTGTGAAAAGGGAGAAACTGCCCAGGAATGACAACATGACTTCTGCCCAGTGGTGGTAAGAGGGGACAGGGTTGTTCAGCAGTGCTCAACAGTGAGAAAGAAGTGCTGAACAGGAACCTAGAGCATGAGAAACAAGATGGCCCTGTGGTCCCACTTTGGCAGCCCCCAGCTGGCATCTCCTCCCTCTGGATTTCCATCTTACCCTGTTAAACAGTGGCCACACAACTCCTCCTCCTCCTCCTCCTCCTCCTCTTCCTCCTCCTCCTCCTCCTCTTCCTCCTCTTCCTCCTCCTCCTCTTCCTCCTCCTCCTCTTCCTCCTCCTCCTCCTCCTTACCCCATGTTGTAAAAGCCCAGTGAACTGTGGTTTGTGAGAGTCCTGGGGTTAGTTCCAGCCCCTGACAAGCACCAGGGCAGTGAGTCATTGTGAATACTCAGAACCACCTGCTGTATCCTGGGCAGCACAGAGCAAACTACCACTTAATAACCATTCTCTGTGACTCACATCAGGGAGTACCCACCACAGGTGGGAGCCAAATCCAGCTGATTTATTTTAAGCGAGTTACACAAGTCATCACCAGGTATGGATTTAAGCTCTAGGAACTAATGAAAGGGGAAAAAAACTTTGTCGATGCGCCTGAACCCCAAACCAAATGCAGCTGTGTCCTTGGAAAGGGATAATTTGGGATTACCATCTGTGGGCCTGATAATGAAAGAGAGACTTTATCCAGTCCTTCACCAAATAATAAAAATTGATTTTTGACCAAGGCCAATCTACCGTTCCAGATCATTAACTTTACAGAATAAATCATTTTCTGAAGTGGTAAAACTGCTTTCTGGGAGTCTAGTCTTCAGGCAGCTGCTAATGCAGAGCTGAGAGTCTGTTTCAGTGGGTAACAGCTCCAGGGAGGACAAAATGGCCACCCTCTTCTGATTCTTTGGGATCCCTTACAGATATCTGAATTGCAGCAAGACCTGGTGCTCTGCCTTCATTTTCCGAGGCCAGAATTTCAGGTCTTGAGGTCAACCAGAAGAGCTGGCACCAGCTGACCCAAGACTCCTGATCAGGTTAATGCAACCCAGAGAATAGACAAGGATCAGGACTCAAGGCCTTAATTTGTCATCACAAATCTCAAATGCTGTAAACAACCCTCTATTCATAAGAAGTCAAAACTTTAGGACATTCTAGATTAAACACATTCTTCCCTTCAGTTATAAGCACAAGAGGTTCCCATTGCTTATCTGAAACAACAGGTCCCCCTGCATTTTCTCCACCCAATGCTCAAGTATTTCCCTGGGGATCAGGAAGAAGGGACACAGATACACAAACACCACCTAGTGACAGAATAATGCTACAGTTCCTTAAGTGGCAGCTCATTTGGCCATCACAGATCTAGGAGGAAGAGTATCAGTGGGTCTTTTGCACATATTAGACCACTGAGGGTCAGGAAACTATAGTACTACCCTCAGGCAATACATTAAGAAGTTCTGGGGTCACTGTCGAAGAGCAGAACCCTGATGCTCTTTCCACCAGTTAAGACATAGGAGGGACTCTAAGTTTGCTTACCATATATTTTCGTCATCAGGTGGACCTAGCATCTGGCCAGCAAAGCCAGAAGGGTCAGCATTGAGTTAAGCCTAGCCTCTCTTGAGGGCCACTGAATTGCAGAGGCTAGGCCCTGGTGTTGGTCAAGCATTATGTCACCCTGGCTCTATATGGAAGCCCTGGGTACTCAGAACACTGAAGGATGGTGCTGACACTCAGCCTAGCTACCCAGTCTCTCTGTGTAGGGCTGAGTTTATTCTTCACAAGCCAAGCCATGGTCTCCTGCCTAATCCACCCTTACAACATGGGCTGCAAGCCCAGTCCAGGCACTCCTAGAGAGAGGATAGCAGGGTCCATCCAAGATGGACTGAGACCACAGCCAAGTCCATCCTCATTGCCTCCAGAATCAGACCTTCTCCCCTGTTCTTAGGTCTAACGCTTCCCAAGGCTATTGTCTACCCAGCTGCAAGAATCATTCCAGGTCCACCATTATGTGGCTGCAGGCCACAAGAAAGCAGACACAGAAATGTTTGTTTTAAGTCTATTGGTAGCTATCAGTCTTCCCTTGCCCAACTCTCTCCATACCCCTGCCAGGCCTTCCTTTACTGGTGCTTTACCAGAGGCTTATGGTGGGAGGAGAGATGAGAGAACCTCAATCAGAAGGATGACAGCAGCCAAGTAGTCCCAGGCTGGGGTGCTACAGGAAAGTAGGCATGGCAGAGGGAATAGGCACAAAGCTTCCCTTGTGCTGGCTGTGTGGGGTCATGAGCTGATTTTCTGCAAATGTGTCTCATCTTGGACCAAGCTTCTTTTGATGGAGTTTAATATCTGGATTTTAAAATTGTTGCCATCTATAAAGTCATCTTTAATAATTTCATATCATAATCTTCAAATTTTAATAAGCCCTCCAGAGAATATTAATAAAAATGTAACATAACTTTAAAAGTAAAATGTAGTGAGATAGTATCTTTAAATATTACAAGAAAGCAGCTCCCAGGCTTCTCTGGCCCTGGACTTCTCTCCACCTTTCAGAGAAACCTGTCTTCTCCCAGCACCACCTGTGAGGAGGGGAAACATCAGATCAGAACAAAGAGTTCAATTTCTACATCTAAGTGTGATTGCTAAAGTCCTGTACTTAAAGGCAAATTGGGTATCCTTTGGATTTCAAAAGACTTATTTGACTTGGGAACCTGAGCTCTGAGAATACAGTGCAGAGTTCAAGTCCTAGGGAAGAGGAGGCCAGTTGGAAGAAGATTGCAGAACAAGATGAAGAAGCATCCCCCTACCTCAGGTCACCAACAGGGTATAAAGCTGGAGCACTGAGGATGGGCATCACCTAAGTTCTTTACACAACACAGAACGAACTATGTCAGGAGGCCAATAGGCTTTTTCTTTTCTAACAGAAATTTCTAGAAGGAGATGATTATCTTATGGTATCCAGAAATACAGGAGCTCCAAGAATATGGACCTGGTAGCACAGCATACTTAGGCAGCAAGAGTACTCTCTGACTCTCAAGCCAACCACCCTACTCTCAGCTTACCTGAAGTTTCCAGGACTATGACTAACCCCGCAGTGACTTCTAACCACTGAATCCCTGCCACTGTCTTCGTGGTTTATAAGTTGAAATTTTTTCCAGGCTCTTCAGGAGCTGAGAGAGGCATCAGTGGATTGGGAAGATCATTAGGACCTACTCTGACTCTGGAGGACATCTCCCATTTGGGGGCTACTCGGAATCCAAGCCTATTTGATGTTTTAAGAGAGCCTAAGCTCTATATCTGAAGTGGTTGGATAGGACGGAACAGGAAAAATAGATAGCCCTTTTCCTCCCAGTTTCCCACAGAGCAGGATGTAGCTTATCTGGGGCTATCAAGAGGGCTCAGTTCTGACCCAGGGAGTCAGGTACAGGTGACTAATTCTTGCACGGTAGCATAAGCCACCACTCTGGTGAGGTGTCCAAAGAGAAACAATAGTACCCTGCTGACCCCTGCCTTCCCAGGATCTGAGCCTACTGAGCCTCATTCTGAAGACTACTTCCAATGCTCTGATTATACAGAAATGTATGCTGAAGCCAGCCTCACTCTAGAGTCAGGACATGAAGAGGCAAAGAGGTCAGAACTAAATTTAACAGAATAATTAACAAGTCAACCATGTTTTAAACCAAATGGAACCAAATTATGAAAGTGATTTGTAGGTGGGTTCCTTCAAAGAAAGGAATGCTAGTAATATTTAGTTCGGTAGAACAAAAAACATATGGTATTTTTTAAAATATCAGATTTGTACAGTGACAATACAGATAGAATTCTAGTGTGGGAGAGAGACAGCTCAGCAGTTAAAAGTACTTGTTGCTCTTACAGAGGTCCCAGGTTAAGTTGCTAGGACCCATACGGTGGCATACAACCATCTGTCACTCCAGTTCTAAGTGATCTGACATCCTTTTCTGACCTCTATGGGCACTAGACAGGCATGTAGAACACAGACATTTAAGCAGGCAAAACACCCATATGCAAAAAATAAATAAATATTTTTAAAAGAATTAAAAATGTTCTCCATATCAAGGAAACTTCTTTTGACAATCGACAGAGACCATTACAGAAAACTGCCGGATCAAAATGCAGAGTTGTGAAGCCTAGTGGTAAGGGCTACATCTATAATACAGCTCCCTCACCTAAGACTCGGGAATCATTTCAGAAAGAGGGTATAACGTAATTGGCCCCCGTAAGCCCATAAGCACTATTAGGATGTGAGGCTTTGTTAGAGTAAGTGTGGCCTTGTTGGAGGAAGTGTGTAACCAAGGAGACAGGCTTTGAGGTCTTATGTATGTTCAAGCTACACCCAGTCCCCTGCTGCAGCCTTATGATCAAACTGTTGAACTCTCATCTCCTCTAGCATCATGTCTGCCTGGATGCTGCCATGATTCCTACCAGGATGATAATGGACAAAACCACTGAAACTGTAAGCCAACCCCAGTTAAATGTTTTCCTTTATAAGAGTTGCCTTGGCCATGGCATCTCTTCACAGCAATAGAAACCCAAACTAAGACATGGGGGCATAAATATTTGTAAGTTCCAGAGGAACAGAGCATTTGCTATGAGTCTGGATGTCCAAAGACTCCCAGAAGTCACAATCATAAAGTCTTATCAACACGACTACCTGATCATGAGCTGAACACAAATAACAAGGACAACAAGATGGTGTGTTAAGTGGATGGGGGAAAGCCCATGAAGCCTCAACCCAGGACAAAGACCTACAGGCAACTAAGGAATGCTGAGAGCAGGAGAGTCTTCTCCAAGGAATAGCACATGAATTGCTTATCCAAATGGTTAGACCCGAAAAGCAAACATACACAACATTACACAGACTCATTTGGTTGTGTGTGTATCTGTACAACTGATAAAAATAGAGCCTATTGATTTGAACAGGAGCAAGGAGGTGTGCATGAGAGGTTTTGGAGGGAGTAAAGGGAAGGAGAAATAATGTAATTATAATCACAAAAGTGAAAGAAATAAACAAAAACAAAAGTTAATTAAACCTGTAAAAAGACTTCACACAGTGTTACAGGGAATAACACCACTGAATGTCTCGGCAGGGTAGACGTCTGTGAGAAAGTCCAAAGGGGACAAGGGCACCCAGCTTTGTAGAGCATGGCTTGATCCAGGACATGGATCCTGCTGCAGCAATGAAAGTAAACCTTTGACACTTTCCAGACGGTCAATCATCTCCTGCAAGTGATGGAAAGCCAGGCCCATGAGCCTGTTTTAAGATACTGTTTGGAGCATGAAACCAGAGAGCATCTTTCATTTTACTGCTCATTGGCTTTTCTCCCACTCCTGGGGACTTCTCTGATGCCCTGGAGGACCTGTACCTTTGTCCCCGCCCTTAAACTATAAGGCCAACTTAGGCTTTATGCTTATTAAAATCACTTAGTATCTCTTGGTTCCATGCATGACACATTCCTGTACCCACTCTGGAGCCCTGGACACAGCCTACCTGGAGATAGACAAACAGATTACTTATCTCCATTAGGTGATATTGACTGGAAGGGTCAGGAGCTCAGACGAGGCTGTACTGGAAAATGAGAGAGAGTTTTTGTCCAGTGTGGGTGGCAGTGACTGAGAAAGGAGCATGGGCACTTAGAAGTGGGGGAAAGGAGGAAAAATGGCCTACCAGGAACTCTCAGCAGAGTTCCTAGTCACCTGTAGACAAGGTAAGGGGAGGTATACATCATGATAGTGAAGCCATAAATATATGGCATAAGAAAGTGAGCAAATAGGCAATCTAATCAGAGAAAAGATGACTTCATAGTTCTTAATTACGTTCTCAAATCCCAGAGAGCACATATATGAAATGAGGACTGAAAGCAAGAAAGAGCACTGCCTCCCCCACTCACAGCCATTTCAATGTGACCTCTTCTACACTCATGCAGACACAAGGCTAGTGAACACAACAGTAGAGCACCCAAATAGATTGCTAAGGTTTAGATATGATTTGAATTGGCCCCTAAATGTCCTTGTGTTGGTACCTTGGTCTTCAGTCAAATAGTACTAAGAGATGAGGCCTTGTGGGAGATAACAGAGACATGGAATATCACCTCTAGAAATGATGAATTGAGGACGCATAGGAATGGATTCGTTTCAGTGAGACTAGGCTCTTACAAGGCAGCCTGGTATTTCCTTGATGTAACCTTACACAGAGCCACCACTGTGATGCAATTAGACACCAACACCATGCTCTTGAATCTCCAGAACTGTGAGCTAAATAGGCCTCTTTCTTTATAAATTACCTAACCTTGGGTATTTTGTTATAGTAACGTAAGACTAACACATAACCTATGAGTTCCCTTCAATTATAGAGGTAAAGCATTCTGTTGGCTGATAGTTGTGTGAGGATTGAAAATTAAGACACGTACTGAAAATATCTCTTACATTCCAAAGGGATGAGATTTAAATCAAGATTAAGATTCAAGGTACAAACTTGAATTAAGATTTTTGTTTGCTTTTATTTTGTTTGGTTTGGTTTTGTTCTGGGGTTTTGGTTTCTTGAGACAGTGAGACAGGGTTTCTCTGTGTTAACAGCCCTGGCTGTCCTGGCATTCGCTTTGTAGACCAGGCTGGCCTGGAACTCATGAAAGATCCACCTGTCTCTACCTCCAGACGTTGGGATTAAAGACATGTGTCACCACGCCTGGCTTGAATTAAGTTTTAATATCCAGAAAAGACCTGAAAGTTATCAAATCCCACCTAGGTGGGAGAAGAAATTCAATAAGGCAGGAATAAAAGCAGTAGTGGAGAACAGATAAAATTGGTCTTGTTAAACCTTGCAAAGGTAAAGCCACAGATGAACATTTATCTCCCTATCACTGTCTCCTTAGAAAATAAAAATCAGACAATCCTCATGCAGTTCTCTCCTTACATTCTGGGAAGAAGAGGGAGATAGCTATAGGTAGGGGAGGAAGGAAACTTACACACACCGGGTGAAGCGTTATCTCCCTCATTCAGCAGCCCATCCAACAGGTAGCAAAAATGAGGTTCTGATAAACAAAGCCAATGCCGCAGATACGATAGAGCTTACAAACAAGTGCGTCTGGTACTCTATTCCACACATAATACAGGATTCCATGCTTAGCTTAAAATGAACCACAGACCTCTCCAAGTAATATATTTCCCAATACTTTCCTGGTTGTTGGAAATCATGCTGAATACCCTCCAACTCCGTGCTCACTTCTGCCCCCAATGGAGCAGGTCTGCCATTGAATTAGATACATTGTTCTACGCTGTGACAAAATACCTAGCAAATGCAACTTACAGAAGTGTCTCTGGTGGCTCAGGCTTTGTGTGTACGCCCCCTCATGGCAGGGTAGGCATAGCGAC
>JADRCH010000231.1:3793176-3824500 GCA_019843965.1 Rhynchomys soricoides | reverse complement strand
CAAGCGTTGTGGGTACGCCCCCTCATGACAGGGTAGGCATAGCGACAGGAGCATGCGCAGGTCACATATAGAGACAGATGTATCCTCTCGCTGACCACATTTTCTCATCCTTATTTATTCTAGAGACCCAGCCAATTAAATGATGCTACCTGTATTTGTAGAAGTCTTCCTTCCTTAGTGAATCCTTTCTAAAAAACAGTCAGCCAGAGGTGTGTTTTCCTAATGATTTCCAGTCCAATCAAATCGGCAGCAATAAAGGTTAACTCACACCTCCACCCCTGCAAACTTGACACTCAAACACATCACTTTTAACCATAATATCTCACCTGGCTCCTGATGCCACATTTTCCGCTCAATACAAAATATACTTAGTCCACCCCTAACAGTTCACAATCATCTACCATTTCTAGTGCAGTTTAAAATACAGTTTCTTCTGATAGTCAAGGAGATCCATAATTATGACCCCCTGTAATTTTTAATTTACATATATGTGACATACAATGGCGGACAACAAGCATCCCTATTTCATTTAAAAAGGGAAGAATTGGAGAATAACAAAGAAAAATCACCAAAACAAGGATAAAAAAACATACCACATTCTGCACATCTGTGCCCAACTATCTGGGGCTTATGATAAAATCATCTGGGCTTCACCAACTGTGGGAAGTCCTACTCCTACAGCTATACTCCCTATAGCCCATGTGGCCTTGATATTGGGTCAGCTCCACTCTGTGCCTATAGCTTTTCCTGGCAGACGCCCAATTGTCCTGGCACCTCCACCATCCTAGGATCTCCACCATCCTAGGCTTCACTTTCTCAGCTCCATGCAATGGCCTCTAGGACCTCCCTTCCATAGACTTTGTCCCTGACACACATTGCCTGACATCACTGGCTTTCTGAAACCTTGACACAAGCTTCCATTCCCCCGACCCATTCTTACATCTTTCATGCCTTTTAAAAAATAAAGATGATCCTGACAAATTCTACTACCAACTCAGTGTTACAGGAGTCATAGAGACCACTGAGGAGGAAAGCCTTCCTGATAGAATACCTATGCTCAGAGATTATAACTTTCTATAATACTGACTCCTTCCCTAAAAGATAATCCCACTGGGCTGTGAGTCAACAGCCCAAGAAACCACTCCTCTGGAAGGTTTAATCACCTAAGCCAAGCTAGAGAGATGGAAAAAGCAATTATCCCCTTAATGAGATAATGTGCTTTCTTCCCAGAAACTCTCCTCTCATTATAGTCAGTCATGAAACGACTACTGTGAAGCTCTGCTAATTCAACCCACTTGTCAGAGTCATAACTTGGAAGAACATAACATTTCCTCCTCCTCCTCCTCCTCCTCCTCCTCCTCCTCCTCCTCCTCCTCCTCCTCCTCCTCCTCCTTCTCTTCCTTCTTTTGGTAGATATGAGTCTAAGCCTAAGTATGTATCTTTTTTTATTCTGACACTCTGAACTTTTCCATTCTCTCTCTTTCATGCTTTCACCATGCAGTTGTTTGCTGTCATGTGGCTGCTTGCTGGTCCTCCAGTATGCTGTATGTGACCTTGATTGCTGGACATGCCAGAATGACCTAAAAGATTAAGCCTTTGCTCTTTCCCTTCTCCAGTGACTGTTGAAATTTCAGCTTGCCTGACCAAGCTTTCTCTCAAACTCTAATAAGATTTTCCTCAGCTTGAATCCAGATTTCCTCCAATAATGTTGACCTGGCTAATCTTATGTCAACTTGACAAAACTAGAGTTATTGGAAAGGAGGGAACCTGAACTGCAAAAAAGTTTCTTCATAAGATTCAGCTGTAAGGCATTTTCTTAATTAGTGATTGATGTGGGAAGGTCTAGCCCATTTTGGGTGATGCCATCCCTGGGCTGATAGTCAGATTCTATAAGAAAGCACACTGAGAAAGCCATTGAAAGCAAGCCAGTAAGCAGCACCCCTCCATGGCTGCTGCATCAGATCCTGCCTCCAAGGTCCTACTCTGTTTGAGTTCCTGTCCTAAGTTCCTTAAATGATATGGAGCTTTCATATACCCTTTTCTCCCCAACTTAGTTTTTGGTCATGATGTTTCATTGTAGCAATAAGAACCTTAACTAAGACAACCATCTTCTGCCCCTAGTGAGATCCATGTCTATGGTGCAGGAAGAAGAGCCCCACTGAGACCCAGATAGCTAGAGTTGTCAAGTCAGAAAGTAGGGTGGATGTTGGGTTAAATGGGAGTGTCCTGAATCTGACCCAGGGCTTGGACCAATGGGGGAGGTGGGGCATAGGAAGTTTGACCACACTCACCCTACACCACTACCAGGAGGGTGTAGAGCTGTGAAAGCTGTGGTACACTGCCCAGGGGTGGGGGAGCACAGCCTGGGGACCTAAGGACTACACAGAGCCAGCTCAGGGATCTCAGGCCTGAGATGAGGCCAGGACCCATCTGGTTCTTGAGATCTTGGGCATCCCAGGCACTGCTGGATGCTGCAGAAGAACTGAGAATGGAGTGGGGGCCTTCGGGCTGGATGGAGCCCAGGGCCGAGGGGAAAAGGCTGGGAGAGCGCCACTTGGGTCCCACAGGGAGGAGAGTCCTTGGCTTGTCAGCAAGCAGCTTGGCTTGGTGGAGGCCATGTTGGAAGCACTGAGAAGCCTTCTGCAGGAGACTAGATGCAGTCCATTGCTTCCCACAGTGGATCCTGATGAAAAGACAGTCCATGGTTTTAAGGCATTTATTGTCATGGCAGAGAGTGGCGATGAGTAAAACTGTACCTCACTTTCTCAGGGTGGTCCTGAGATTAAATACCTTTTGCAGGGAGGAGTGTCTTGGAAGGGGAGTTTATTGGCTAAGCTTCCAGGCCTTTAGGTACCTCATTAAAATGGAGGTCTGTCTTGAGGCTACCTGACCTATGGTCACATCCTCTACCTGTGGAGGGGTTTGGGCCATTGCTCTTACATGACTGATGGCCACAGACCTATGGAGAGCTGAGGCCTTGTGTCAGGAGCCTAGGGCCCAGGAGTGTGGCAAAATGCCTACCATTCCATGTAGGGTTATCCCCTACTGGGGATCCCCTGCTGGGTCACCAGGGTTTTAAATCTTAACCAGAAACCAGACTGCTTCTCACGGTCCTACAAGTGGACACAGGTCTGCACAGGCAGAGACCAGCAATGTGCAGAGTGTCCCCATAAGTACTTGACAGAGGTGTGAGCAGTACACATATGTAATATCATGGTAGTATTACTTACTTTTTTGTCACTGTGACTGCAGTACCTAATATAAATAAGAAAGAAAGGATTTATTTTGGCTCACAGTAGCAGAGGCTTCAGTCCATAGTTGCTTAGCTTCATGTACATGATTGGGAGCTTGTAGTAGAGGACCATTGTAAAATTGGCAGTGGATCAAGAAACAGAGAATTGGCCCAAACAGGGGTTGGACCATCACCTTTAAAGGCACAGACCCACTTCCAGTGACCAGGTGTCATCTCCTATAGGCTTCATGGTCTCTCAAAAGACCAATCCCAACCAGAGAGCAAGTGCCAAAAACATAACCCTAGGGAATGTTTCTGACTCAAACTATGATGATGGTGGTGTGGACAAGTTAGAGAAACAGAGGAAATATCATTCTATGCCCATCCCCCAGAACAGTCTACAATATGATCACCATGAAAAAGTCATCATGGTTATAATAGCCTCCACTTGGTCCCCAGAGACAAAATTCCTGAAATACCATTAGTCAAAACCCTGCCTCTTCATGTACTGCATCCCCTACGCATACTTATTCTATGTCCTTCACTGCCTCCTTCATGTATTCCTCTGTACGTGACCTGGGCTTGCAGACATAAAGTGGATCACATCTTTGCAGTATTTGGTCATGTTTTCCCCATCTACTACTCCAAAATGTATGTAGCAGTTTAATATCAAAAGTTGTAGACTATTAACATTAAAAGAGAAGACTTTATTATGGTCATAATGTCTAGAGTTGGGGACTTTGAAAACTAATTATTATTAGGTAAAAAAAAATTGCTAGGCTGGACAACACTAAATACTTTTACACTAAATACTTTTTGAAATGTGGTTGCAGTGAGGTAGTTTGCATGGGTAAATAGTACTGACTCTATATCTCATGGGTTATTAAATGAAAACCTTAGTGCCAGCCAAGGGGTACCACCCTATAAGTTTTTTAATCCATTGTCATTGTTTTTGGTTTTTCAACCAGTCCCTACTGATAAACACATTACATACTTTTATTTCCTGACATGGATAAATCAAGCTGTTACTGATCTGGTGACTTGATCCCTGCTATCTGGCTTTCATCTTGTTGAAAAGTCCTATACAAAACACTTGGGGAGAAAAGTGATCAGTGATCTTATTCAGTGTTAGACTTTGCTTTCTATAATACTGATCTGATGGTCAAGGTATATCCAGTGGTACAATAGTGTCATGAATGTTAAGAAGTTAACCAGTTAACTTTCTGATTGGATTTGATTCCTACTCTACAGGAGAGAATAGAACATATGCCTAGTATTGTAAACCAGGCCAAAGACAATGGCCATGGCGGTCAGAGACCAACCCTACAGGAAACCCTACTGCTCTTATTTTACTAAATGAACATGTTTAAAATTGCTTTATAAATATGCTTATATCCATAGATTAGTGCTGCTTTCAATGTTGATCACAGAAGTTTCTCTTTGCAGTTGGCAATAGTCTGTGGGGACTCAAAAAGGTCAAAGTACTGAGAATAAGTAACATTGGAGAGTTCAGCCCTAAACAAGACATCTCTACCACATCTAACCTCCAGTTTCAGGGAACATCACAGGAAAGGGATTTGAGAGGTGAGGGAAAGTACTTTGAAACACTATCTACTGTCATTGCACTCATAAATACAGTCATTGCACTCATAAATTCATAATAGCTGTGTTTACCTTAACAAGACTTATACAAGATGAACTCATCAACATTGCAGCATAGATGGAGGGAAGTTACATGGGCCTCCACTTCTAGATAAGAAGCTATTGCCAATTAATGGTTACTGAGAAAAGGGAGTTATTTTTCTTCAGGCATGTAACTATAGGTAAACTGACCAGAGTTCCTTAAGTAACCCTACAACATGCACATGCTAGCAATCCTAATTACACGTAGTAATTTATCAGAAAGAAAACTCATTAGGGTAGAACTGCCATGGATATATTAACATAAGGAGAAGCATAATGCCCAAGAGTCTGTGAGCCAGGAAGCCAATGCCAGATGAAGGCATTGCACCTTCACAGCCATGGGCCCAAATAAACCTCTTTTCTTTATAAAATGAAGATATTTCAGTATAATAATAAAAAATGGCTATTGTATCCTTCCAGGCTAAAGCTGTGGCTTCTCCTGTCTTGAAATCAATTACAGAGCTGCCACTCTCCTGTACTTCATTTCTAATCATTGCACTGAAGCCAGAGAATCCTCATTACAAAACCGTTATCCATAAAGATTTTCTCTTCCTCAGCTGTGCTGTGTCAGCATGAATACCTTTTTTTGTAATTCTTTCATGTGGTTCAAAATGTCAGATTTTTGATACCTTGTGTCCTTGTGACCTTAGTACAAATTATCCAGGAACTGCTTCATATCCCTAGATGTAATGTTGACTAGGTATAACCAAGAATGTCAGCCTACACTGATCCTGTACAGAGTCTCCAGACCTTGGTCTACATGTGATTCAAACTTCTGCTGTGGTTGATATTTTCTCTATAATTCATACTGCTTGAAAGTTCATGGAAGTACACAGAAGTTCAGTTCACCAACTCTTCAGAGACCACCAGTCATTTCTCCTTACACTATGATATTGACCTTAGTTATTCACTAACCTATCCTTAGCTGAAACCAGAACAGTCTTTTGGTTATCTCAGTATAGGACAAGATCACTGACAAAGGCTCGGTTCAAAGTGTCTTCTGATGCATGGGAGACTTAAAAGGCAAAAATCATCAGCTGTAAGAAATCAAAAAAGGGAAACATAAACATTGAGAGTAAGAGGCTTAATTCAGACTTACTGCATAGCTTCTCTTCATAGCTTTCTTTCACTTATCATATATGATAGATATTCAGTCTCAAAACTATCTTAACAGTTATTAATAAGATATGATTATATTTGTTTAGTATCTCTAAAACCTTGTACTACAAGTCTCCAGGCTAGACAGATATTATTTTTGTTGCTCTTGTCATCTCATTTCAGCCTGCTTGATAATTTTAGCAAGTGATATATACTTAGATTGTCCTGATCACTGGGATCTTCTCATTCTTCTCTTTCCAAGTTATTCTCTTGATTCAGCCTGATTTGCCTATTGTCATGACTCCAACATTATATTCAAGTGTCTGGACTCATTAGTCTAAGCCCTCACTGCCCTCCCTCAGCTTCACGAGAACATTCACATCTCCATGGTTCCCAGCATAGCACTCAGCTCTCAACAAGTAGGGACAGGAATGACTGCTATAAATTCCAACACAAACAATGCTGCAACTATGCCTACATCTGACGCCACAAGTTATGGTCAGAGATGTGTACACAACAGTGTGTACAGCTAGGCCAGAGAGCATCTACAAAGATATAAAAAATACAAATACTACAGTAATGTTTTTTAAAGACTTCAGTGTTGGTTCCACTAAACAAGTTGTTGTGTTGAAAATATGCTTTGATATCATGGCATAAGTACAGCTACTAATTAATACAACAATCAATAGCTACCAGAGTATCCTGCCTGGGTTCCACCCAGGCTCCCATGGAAGACTCCCTGCCAGTCACTCCTCAGCAAACAGGGTTTCTCTTCCCTCTTCTTGCAAGTGGCAGAGATGGGGCAGGATACCTTTTCTCTCTTTTCTTTACAGTCCTATCATTGTTATATAAGTTATGCACCATAAGTAGGGCATGGAGGTGTGTACCTGTTTTCTGAGCTACTCAAGAAGCTAACACAGGGAATCACATGAATGCAAGGCCTGGACAATACATTGCAATAAATAATAAATACAAATAACTGTGTTATTCAGGTTTGCCCCCTTTTGAAGCTTCTGTTTCCTGAGAGAAAGGCTCATGCATCCTGGGCTTATACCACCATATCAAGCCACCACATCTAATTTTAAACAGTGTGAGGAAGCAAATCTAGGGCTTGTGCAAGTATTCTTCCAACTGAAGGGTATCACAAGATTGCCTTTCACATCTTAAAGAATACCCTAGTTAAGTTTCTGTTTACTGTGGTAATGACTACTGACCAAAATCGACTTGGAGAGGAAAGGTCATTTGACTTACATATCCTAGGACACAGTCTATTAAGGGAATCCAATGCAAGAACCTGGAGGCAGTAAGTGAAACAGAAACCATAGATGAGTACTGTTAATTGGTTTGCTTCCCATGGTTTGCTCAACCTGCTTTCTTATACAAGCCAAGACCACCTGCCCAGAAATGGCACCTCCCACAATGAGTTGAGCCACCATCAATAATTAGTCAACACAATACTACACAGACATGTGTTCAGGCTAATTTTATGGGGGCATTTTCTCAATTTCTCAATTAAGATTCCCTCTTCTCAGACACTAATTTGTGTAGAATTGGCAAAAACCAACTACAACAAAAAAATATTTGGGAAATCAAATATAATGTGAGGATTTCTTGGTGTTTTCCTTTTTTTGTCTAGCTTCTCATGAAGATCACATGAACAGCTTGCTTGACTAGAGATCAGAATTGGGAACAAGCAGAAGGAAGGATGAGGACAGCACTGTATATAGCATTTGAATTGTCATGGCACATACAAAATGTGTACCTTAAAACATGAGAAGTCTGCAGAAGACATACGTGCTTTACGGGTGTTAAGAGATAACTCCATCTTAGAAAGAAAATGTGTGTGTGTGTGTATGTGTGTATGTGTGTGTGCACTTATTCTTTCAAAAGATAAAGTGGCTTTGCCTCTGTTTCTTAATTTTTGTCCTTTGTCTTTACAAACAAACAGCTCAAGTTTGCTATGCATCTGCTTCAGAAAAGACACATTACTCTCAGTATGCCCAATGAGTCCCGCCTTTGACTCCATTGCTTGAGATTTATGGGACCCATCCTTCTTATCTGCACTTTAATTTTCTCTCCATCTTCTCATCTTTAGAAAAGAATGGGGCACCACTGAGTGTTCAGGCAGGTGCACAAAGGTGCTCTGAGTGTGAAAAAGACAGTGCATTGCAATCTACACTGGACTTCTGGTCAGTGGAAAGATCCCAGTGCCAGGCAGAGATCATCAATCAGCTCCTAGGAAGAGGAGTTCAATATTGTAAGGTTTTTTTTTTTTTATTTTCTAAGATTGTACTAGATGTGTCTAACTTTGTAGATGTTTTCATTATAAAACTTGGTCAACAAAGTTGCATGAAGACAATGTTATGTTGACCTCTTTCCAATGCCACACCATACCAATGCTGTAACTGCTGAGTGAGGTTTCACATCTTGCTCTCACAAACATGAAGACATAAATACCTTTATATAAATTTTGGTTCACTTTTTGTTTACCATTTTTAATCTTGATTGGGTCCTACCATTGCCACTTCCTGGCACTTGCTTTTCAGTCAATAGCATACAATGGACAGGCTGCTAGAGATCTGTGTAGAAATCTACTTAACTCCATCTCTTGCTCAATGCTTCACACCATGGATACACTGTCACTTATTCATCTATTCAAGATGATTCTAAAGCTTGGTTCTGGCTTTTTGACACCATGATAAATTTTCTTAGACATCTACAGGAAAACTAATGATCCTATTATTTCTATAAGAATGATGACTCAAACTGGCTGTACTTAATCAAAGGATTTCCATGTTATTTATAATCTGTATCATCTCTTTCTCAAAGGTTATAGAAACTCACACTCTGATCATCTACATGAGTGCTTATGTCTCACTATCACAGAGAACAGTTATCAGTTGCTTTAACTACCACCAGTTTGAAGAGCAAACTTGTGATATCTCATTCGCCCCTTTCCCTGCTTCCTCGCTAAGTGTGTACATTTCTCTACATGTTAGTGGGCTAAATCTGACGATTGTTCCCTATTTTTCTGTTTGGCTTTACTCTTGACCTTGTTGCATTACTTTTCTATTATCATCCCAACAAATTCCCACACAGTTGGTCACCTGAGTAAGAGAAATTTGATTTTCAGTCTGAAAGTCAAAAAGACAGGCAGCTGGAGAGATGGCTCGGTGGTTAAGAGCTCTTAACTCTGGTTTGGGTCCCAGCACTCACATAGCAGCTTGCAACTATCTGTAACCCCAGACACTACCTGACAACCCCATCACCACATACACAAACCAAACTGGGGGACAAATAGCACAAAGATCAACATAAAAAAGCTAAACTCTACCAATGGCTGTGCTCCCCCAACAAGGTGCCAACCAGTCAGAGAGAGAAAAGCTAGGTCACTTTGACTATTCAGGTTATTTTGTGCTTCCATAATTTTTCAAACAGTGATTATATTTGTGTGTGTGTGTGTGTGTTTGCATGTTTGTGTGGGGGATGCTATTGACATTTCGATAGAATACTTTAACCACTTTTTACTTTTATTTTTACCTTTAATCTCTTTTGGATGAGGTAGCTATTTCCTGATATTAATTTTGCCAACCCATTAGCTTAGGAGGTCTTTCCATCTTCTAGTATCTTCTCCATTTCTTCCTTCCGTGTTTTATAGTTTACCTAGAAGTAGTCTTGCAGCCCATGAACAGGCTTATTCCTAGGTGTTTAAAAAAGTAGTAGTGATAGTTCCAGCATTTCTGCTTTTATTTTTTCACAATCAAGCATAAAATTGAATATATGTCTGTCATATACAGCCCTCATTATGTTCAAATATATCTAATTTACTCAGGAATTCTATCCTGGAGAAATTTGGGACTGCACCAAAGGCCTTCTAAATCTACTGAGATTATCCTGAGCTTTCTGCCCTAAACAGTCTGTTAAAGCAATCTTTTCTTTTTTATAATTAATTAATTTATATTCCAAACACTGCCTCCTCCCAATCCCTGGTCTCACAGAGTCCCATGCCCCTTCTCCTTCTCCTCTGAGAGGGTGCCTACCCCCAGTATCCCCTGATTCTGGCACTTCAAGTCTGTGCTGGATTAGGCACATCCTCTCTCACTGAGACCAGACAAGGCAGCAATGGAGACTGAGCTATGCATCTGCTACATAAGTGCTTGGGCCCTCAGTCCAGCCTGTGTATGCTCTTTGGTTGATGGTTCAGTCTCTGAGATCTCCCAGGGGTCCAGGTTATTTGATTCTGTTGATCTCCCTATGGAGTTCCTCTTCCTTTCAGAGGCTTCAATCCTTCCCCCCAACTCTTCCATAAGAGTCCCCTACCTCTGTCCAGTGTTTGACTGTGGGTGTCTGAATCTGTTTCAGTCAGCTGCTGGGTAGAGCTTCTCAGAGAACAGTTATGGTAAGATCCTGTTTGGAAGCATAACAGAATATTACTAATCGTGTCAGGGATTGGTTTTTCCTCATGAGATGGGTCTCAAATTCAGCTGGTTATTGATTAGCCAATCCTTCAGTCTCTGTTCCATTCTTGCCCCTGCATTTTTTTTAGACAGAAGTTTTGGGTTGGAAATTTTGTAGGTGGGTTGGTGTCCTTATCCTTCCACTGGGGCTACTGCCTGGCTACACAAGATAGGCTCTTCAAGATTCATGTCCCCACTATTAGGTATCTCAGCTATGGTCACTGACATTGACTCCTGGGTGCCTCTCCCATCCTAGGTCTCCAGGACTTCCTAGAGATTCTCCTCATCCTCAGTAACTGTAGATATCTATTTACTCTCCTGGTCCTCTGGCCTTCTCTCTTGTCTCTTCCCACATATGTTGCTACTGTCCCCCCTTCCCATCTCTCTTCCCTCTGCCACCCAATTCCCTCCCTCTCTCTGTCTTCTATGACTATTTTATTCCCCATTCTAAGTGAGATTCAAGCATCCTTACCTGGGTCTACCTTCTTCTTTAACTTCTTGGGTCTGTAGAGTGTATCATGAGTATCCTGTACACTTTGGCTAATATCCACTTATCAATGAGTACATACCATATATGAACTTTGGAGTCTGGATTACCTCACACAGGATGATATTTCTAGTTCCATCCATTTATCTGCAAAGTTCACTATGTCCTTGTTCTTAATAGCTTTAAAATATTCCATAGCGCAAATGAATCACATTTTCTGTATCCATTCTTTGGTTGAGGGACTGAAGGTTGTTTCCAGTTTCTGGCTACTGCGAATAAAGCTGCTATAAATACAGGGGAGCACATGTCCTTGTGTTATGGTAGAACATCTTTTGAATATAAGCCAAGGAATGATATAGTTGGGTCTTCAGGTAGAACTATTTCTAATTTTCTGAGAAACTGGCAGATTGATTCCCAGAGTGGCTGTACAAGTTTGCAATCCCACCAGCAATGGAAGAGTGTTCCCCTTGCTCTACATCCTCGCCAGCATGTGCTGTTGCTTGAGTTTTTAACTCAACCATTTTTATCTTAACCATTCTGATTAGTGTAAGGTTGAATCTCGGGGTTGTTTTGATTTGCACTTCCCTGGTGACTAAGGATGTAGAATATTTCTCTGAGTGTTTCTAGGTCATTTGGGATTCCTTTGTTGAGAATTCTCTGTTTAGCTCCATACCCCATTTTTAATTGGGTTTTTTTGGTTTGTTGGTGTCTAATTTCTTGAGTTCTTCATATATTTTGGATATTAACCCTTTGTCAGATGTAGAGTTGGTTAACATATTCTCCTAGTCTGTAGGCTGCTGTTTTGTCCTATTGATGGTGTTCTTTGCCTTATAAAACCTTTTCAGTTTCATGAGGTTCCATTTATTAATTGTTGATCTTAGAGCCTGAGCCAGGCTCAGAAAATTGTCTCCTGTACTAAGAACTTCAAGTCCCTGACAAAAGAATTTGAAGAAGATATCAGAAGATGGAAAGATCTCTGGGGTTCATGAATAGGTAGGATTAAAATAATGAAAATGGTCATTTTACCAAAAGCAGTCTACAGATTCAACACAATTTCCATCAAAATTCCAACAATTTTGGACCTGTAAAGAACAATTCTCAACTTCATATAGAAACAAACAAACAAACAAACAAAAAATCCAGGGTAGCTAACATTATCCTGAACAATAAAAGAACTTCAGGAATCACCATCCCTGATCTCAAGCTATACTACAGAGCAATAGTGATTAAATGGTATTGGTACAGAAACAGACAGGTTGGTCATTGGAGTCCAATCAAAGATCCAGAAAAAAACCTACACAACTATGGACACTTGTTTTTTGACAAAGAAATCAAAATCTTACAATGTAAAAAAGAAAGCCTCTTCAACAAAAAGTGCTGTTTTAACTGGAGATCTGCATGTAGAAGAATTCAAATAGATCCATAATTATCACCCTGCACAAAACTCAAGTCCAAGTGGATCAAAGACCTCAACATAAAACTGAATATACTAAATTTAATAGACAAGAAAGTGGTAAATAGTCTGTCAGAGAAATCTTAAGCAGAGAGAAATGTTATATCACAATACATGATTTCAAATTGTACTTCAGATTAGTTGTAACTAAAAACAAAAATAAGCAAACAAACAAACAAAACAACTGATTTAACAAACAAACAGACAAAGAAAATATAGATATCTGTACCAACTTGATCTTTCACAATGAAACCAAAAACATCCATTGGAGAAAAGACACCCTCATTCACAAATAGCACTTGGGAAATTGCATATTTACATATATAAGAATGAAACTAGGTACCTACTGCTCACTCTAAACAAAAATTAAATCAATATGGCTCAAAGACCTAATTGTAAGACTTGAAAAGTCTAAAGGGAAATACAACAAAAGCACTTCAAGGTATATGAAAAGGACTCAAATCTGTCAAAAACAACTCCAAATATTGACAAATGAAAGTGCATAAAATTAAAAGGCTTCTGCATAGCAAAGGAAATAATCATCAATTGGACACATAGCCTACAGAATGAGAAAAATGTTTGTTACTTATATATTTGACTAGGTGGTAATGTCTAGTATCAATAAGAACTCAAAAGGTATATATAAAGCAAGATAAAATCAACAAATAAGTATAAGTTCTAAAATGATTTTTAAAAAGCCAAATAGACAATAAATATAATTAAAATGTTCAATACCTTTAACCATCAGAGAAATGCAAATAAAGACTATATCCATTGTACCCGAGTCAGGACAGCTAATATTAAAATAAAATGACAAATGCTGTTGAGTACACAGGGGAAAGAACCCTATGTACTCCTGGTGGGGACATAAAGTAATCTAGTAACTATGGAAATCAGGATTGAAGTTCTTCCAAAATCTAAAAATAGCCTTCCTTATCACATGGTCCAATGATACCTCTCTTAAGAATATACCCAAAGGACTCAAGAAGCTAGACTCCAGAGATCCAAATAGCCCCATCAAAAAATGGGGAACAGAGTTAAATAGAAAATTCTCAACTGAGGAAACTCGAATGGCTGAGAAGCCCCTAAAGAAATGGTCAACATCCTTACTCATCAGGGAAATGCAAATCAAAACAACCCTGAGACTCCACCTCACACCAGTCAGAATGGCTAAGATCAAATACTCAGGTGACAGCAGATGTTGGCGAGATGTGGAGAAAGAGGAACACTCCTCCATTGCTGGTGGGATTGCAAGCTGATACAACCTCTCTGGAAATCAGTTTGGCAGACCCTCAGAAAAATGTACATAATACTATCTGAGGACCCAGCTATACCACTCCTGGGCATATACCCAGAAGATGCTCCAACATGTAATAAAGACACATGTTTCACTATGTTCATAGCAGCCATATTTATAATAGCCAGAAACTGGAAACAACTCAGATGTCCCTCAACAGAGGAATAGATACAGAAAATGAGGTACATTTACACAATGGAATACTACTCAGCTATTAAAAACAATGACTTCATGAAATCTGCAAGGAAATGGATGGAACTTGAAAATATCATCCTGAGTGAGTGAACACAGTCACAAAAGAATGAATATGGTATGTACTCACTGTTAAGTGGTTATTAGCCCAAAAGTTCGAAAAACCCAAGAGTCACATCACAGCAACCATAGGACTGAGTGTGAGGTCCCAGATGGACGACTTGTAGGCAGGACTGAAGGAACTGAGGGAATTTGCAGCCCCATGGAGGGAGCAACAGTGGCAACTGGCCTGACCCCTCGATACTCTCGGAGACTGGATCACCAACCAAAGAATACACATGGAGGGACCCATGGTGTTGGCCAAATATGTGGCAGAGGAGGGTCTTGTTAGACATCAGGGGTAGCACAGGTCCTTAGGCCTAAGGGTGTTAGATCTCCCAGTATAGGAGAATGCCAAGGAGGGATGACGAGAGTGGGTGGGTTGGTGAGTAGGAGAATACCCCCATAGTGTCATAATGTCAGGGGAGAGAGAATGGGGAGGTTCCAAAGGGGAAATCTGGAAAGGGGGAAACATTTGAAATGTAAAGAAAGTATGAAAAAAATAAAACTTAAAACAAACAAACAAACAAAAAGAATATACCCAAAGGAATTTTAAGTCAACAAGCTACAGAGATACCTGCATATTTTAATGGTTATTTCCTACAGGTATACTTGCACATTTGTGATCATTGTGGCACTACTAAAAGTAGCTCATGTATAGAATCAACCTAGGGATTCATCAAAAGATGAATAGACAAAGAAAATGTAGCATATGCACACACTAATTTTTATTTATTCATAAAAATGAATGAAATAAAGTCATTCATAAGAAAATGTGTAGAAGTGGAGGAACTCATCAAATTAAGTGAAATGAAGCTCAGAAAGACTCTGCGTACAAACACACATGTGCACGCACACACACACACAGACACACACACACGCATGCATACACACACAGAGACACACACAGATACACATACACTCACACACACAGACACACACTCACACACACAGACACACACACACGCATACACACACACAGACACACACACACGCACACATACACACACATGTGTGCACACACACACAGATACACATACGCACACACACATAGACAGACACACATACGCACAGACACACACACACCCTGAGTGACAAGAAAGCATTAGGGAGACTATTAGGAGAAAATGCAAATAATAGAAATGGGGAAAAGATGCTACCGTATGATGTGATAAATAAGAGTAAAAATATCATTATCAGATAAATCATTATGTACAACTAATACACACTAGCAAAACAAGTTGCTGTTTTAAAAAGAAATATAATTTTAATTGCCAAATGAATTTCATTCTCCATGAGTTCCATGTCCCTCCACATACTCGTTTTTAAGATGTATAACTACAATAAGATTCCAATATAACGTAGGGATAAGAGTGTAAACATCATGTATGCACATGCGTACCTGTGTGCACATTGACAGAATTAAACTATTTTGCTAGCCTGTATCAGTAAGTACTTACAAATAATGTATGGACAGGTAACCAAAGTGATATAGAATACTGATGGAGAAAGAGAATTGTGATCCCAGACTACTTTGTGCGTTGGGATACCCTAACCTGAAATTCTGATTATGTGCACTTAATAAATCATCTGGGAGTGATTATGGAAATTTGCAAAGTTGATTACCTGGAAGCCACAGTAAATGATGGACCATCTTAAAGGGAGTGCTAAGATTTTCTTCAGTGTAACCTCTAGAGAAAGCAATAGGAACCTTATCGAGACTGGAATATTGGAGTATATTTATCATAAGTTGCTACTCAATGTACCCTAAAGGCATCTCCCAAAAGACATTCAGGAATGACATTTAGTAATACTTTAGAACATATATTGATCAGGAACACCAGCATTATTACCAGAGCTCTGTAATGTCTGTCCTTGCTGGATAAGAACAATATTAGTGGATATCACAACTGAAATAAGTTTTTGCCTGTAGTTGAGATGACAAGATATATTGTGTCTCAAATTTCAGTATAAATTCAAATCCCATGAAAGGCTTGTTTAATCGCAGAGTATTGAGCCTTATTATCAGTTTCTACCTCAGTATGTCTGGGTAGAATCTGAAATTTTGCCTTTCCTAAGTGATGACCATGGAGGTGTCTCAACATATCCAAAGTAATAAATAAAGCAGGTAGTTAAACTACAATCATGAGGGACATGTGGTCACTACAGTGGGCAGCAAATTTAAATCATTTCATCAAAATATTTTCATACATGGGGATATTTGTCAGCGATCCCTAGAAAACTAAAGTCTTAATTGATCTCTTCAGTAAACAAATAACAATAAGCAGAACACAAAGATTGAGAACTAGGTCCAGTGACTATACAGTGAAGATTTTTTTCCTCTAATTCCTTGAGTGTCCCCACTTCACAAACATAAAGCACTTGACTGGAAGAAGCCTAGCACAGTTTCAATCTCTTAGTTACACTTCCTATCTCCTACTAGGATCTGCACATGAACTGATGGTGCCAGACTTGTCAGAGATTGCTGGACTTGGAAACTGAATTGAAAATTGTTCCTGAAGCCTCAAAATAGTGCAGCACCTTAAGAGTGAGAGTTGAGATTCATGAAAGACAGGTGATGCATAGAGTTCCTATCTCAGGCCATTTCACTGTTGTCCAGTCTCCATAAAGCAATTCTATAGAAACATACTCAGCAACTGAACACAAAATGCATGCTTTCATTTCTTACCATGTGAAGCTCTGATGGATTAAAGTGCACAGTTACTAAGGGAGACAGTTTTCTACCAGATGCACTAGCAATTGAAATTCTCTTTTGGCACATAAAAATGAACCAGCAAGCAATAAAACAAATTCACTCTACATAGCCTAGATTATCCAGTCTTATCTCCAGAAAAGTCTTGTTACTCAAGAGTGTCACAAAAGAGCATCTGACAGTGTGTATGTGTGTGTAATGCTAAAGGGTATGTAGTTATATAGAAATATGTATATATGGCAATAACTAATGAAGAATTTTATTGTATCATAAAAGTTTTTATTATTATTCAAAATAAAGACAAAATTAAGACATATTTTATGGGGCCTGAAGAGATAGTTCAGTGGTTGAAAGCATGTGATGGTCTTCCAGAAGACTTCAGTTCAGTTCGCAGCTCGCACAATGGAAAGCAAATAATTGTCCATAACTTAAGCTCACAGACACAGACACACACACACACACACACACACATACACACACACACACACGAGCATGCATGTACACACAGAGAACCAGCACCTTTCTCATAAATAATAACGTCTTTTTAAAATGACAAACTTTATATAACCAAAATCCTAAGGAATATGTACCAGGTAGAAAACTAAAGGAAATACCCCAGGAAAAAGAAAAATAATACTAGGTAAAACCATAAACTTTCAGAAAACAAAGATAGGCATGAGAAAGGACACTATAAAGACAAACAAAGAGAAATCTTAATAAATATTAACTATAGTAAACAATAATGGTGATATTATATTACAAAGCTTAAAAATGAAGCTGCAATTAACATGAGAAAATTTAAAATAAAACATAAGCATTTTGTAATGCACTCAAAAAGTCTAATTTGTTTGGTGTATAAACAGTTTTCCTTACTAGCTTTTGACAAATTTAAAATGTCTTTTGAATATCTAAAGTAAAATTTCTTACACTATG
Source organism: Rhynchomys soricoides (assembly GCA_019843965.1). Classification (NCBI taxonomy): domain Eukaryota; kingdom Metazoa; phylum Chordata; class Mammalia; order Rodentia; family Muridae; genus Rhynchomys; species Rhynchomys soricoides. Next base: position 3,806,856 of record JADRCH010000231.1, on the reverse strand, counting down.
AAAAATACAAAACTATCAAACCAAGCAAGGAGAAATAATAGAATAAGTAAACCTACTTTGTGGATAAAACAAGAAAAAGAAAATGAACATAGATTCAGGTATGACCAACAGTTTTTAAAAAGTAGTTAAGAGATAGCTACAAAGCCAATCACATCAGAAATGATATTAAACATATACGATAAATACCCCAAATAAGAGGTCAACTATTTTATGGTTCCTACCAAATTGTCCAAATTCTAAGCACACAGAATGGATATTAAGTAAAAATGAAACGCACTATACACATTCTTAGAGGAGAGTTTCCCTCACGTCCATATTATTAAAAAAAAAAAAAAAATGAGAAACTTTAGAACCATCATATTTTAAATGATAATACAGTACATCTCCTAATAACAGAACCAACAATTAGTACAATAAAAAATAATCAACATTCATATGTCCCTAATAGTGTAAGACAAAAATATAGAACTCAGTTATTGATTAACCTACAAGGAAATAAAACAAAAGTATATAATGACAGTGTGAGTTTAATACACTTATGGAGAGAAAAAGTAGAAAAGATTTGAAATTAGAGTATTAAAATAATTTAACACATTACTTGACATTACAGCTCAAGCTATAAAACAATCCTTATTTTAAAATTAATGTAAAGCTAATAAATCAGCCATCAGTCTACCCATAAAATATGTTTCAACAATAATGAAGACGTGAAAATGGAATGAAGTATGTTCCTTGACTACAATGGAATGAATAAGAAATCAGCAACCAAAAGATAACAAAAATCTCAGATGTTCATAAATTAACCAGGTATTTCCATAAGGTGCAGAAGAGAAATAAAAACATTTGAATAGATATTAGAAAATATTTGAGACTATTGGGGGCATATCAAAATTGATGGGATTCCTTTAAAGCTATGAATACAGATGATGCTTAGCATTAAATGCACAGACCAGAAAAGATGAAATGCCAAAGACAAGGATCTAAACATCCATCTCATGAAGTTAGGAAAAGAAGAACAAATTTAGCTCAAACACAGTGGGAAAACCAGTGACAACCAGGATAGAAGTCAAGAAAGGGGAAATAAAAGTACAGAACTAAGAAAGTCAATGTTCAACACCACATCCTTTTCTTTGAACACACTAATAAAAGGAATAAGACATTGGGGAAATGAGGCATGGTAGCAAAAGGGAATGTCCAGGGAACTTTTGAAAATGTGAAAGAAAATTCAAGTGTACACCTGCCAAGAATTAAAAGGATAAGTGAAGGTAATGAACATTTTTTGCCAATGTATTTGAATAGAAAATAATGTTTCTAAGAAATTCAAAATGGAATGAGGAATCTGAACTATGTTAGAAATTTTAAAGACTTTAAATCTTTCATGCTTGTGAACTTGCTTGCCATCAAAACTGATGCCCTGAGTCCAATCTCTAGGACCCACAAGGGGGAAGGAAAGGACTGATACCCTAAAATTGCTTTCGAGTCTTCCCAACAGCACTATGGCATGTGAACACCCACATACATAAACACAGGAAGAAATGCAAAATAAATATATAAAATGTTGAAAATCCTGTCTTAATGAAAACTCTAGATCTAGCTATACCACTCTTAGGCCCATTCCAAAGGATGCTTCATTTTACCCATAAGACAATGCTCAACCATGTTCAGAAATTGAAAACAACCTTGATGTTCCTCAATAGATGAATAAAGAAAATATTATACATTCACACAATGAAATATTATCCATCCATTAAGAAAATTAAATCATGAAATGATTTAAATAAATGAATGGAGCTAGAAAAAAATCATCCTAGAAAGACAAATATGCTTAGATTCGCTTTACCTGTTAAGATTTAGATTTATCTATTAAGTCAATGATAATCATGCTACAATCTATAGAAACACAGAGGTTAGGTAGAAAGTAAGGGAGTCAGCAGGGGCATGAGAGGCACATAGATCTCCCTGGGAAAGGGAAGAAGAATGGATAGTTATGAATGGATTGGGATGGGACTGAAATGGAAAGAAAGTGAAGAGGGGGAGGAAAGACTGGACAAGAATGAGAATACAGAGAGAGACAGCTTGGCAGTGTTTTCCCTATTTGTTTTGAGGGGGGGAGGTAAAGAGGAAGAGAACCTAACATAGAGTAGAGAAATGGGAAGGATCTAGAAGGAATTGCAGGAGGGGAAGTACAAGATCAAAATATATTATATAAAAATTATTCAACAAAAATATTTAGAAAGCCAAAATAATTAAAGTACTAATTGAACAAGTAAAGTAGAATATCAAGTGGTTAATAAACAGACTCTTAATATGATCACCTAAATAACACAGATGATATTTTACATCAAAGGGAAAAGTGATGATAGCAAGCATACTACAGTGAGTTGCAGTATCAGGGAGAAACAAAGGGCCCTAAACATTGGAAGGACTTTGCAGGCAGAGCTTCCAGGCATATGCAGCATTAGGTGGAGACAAGAATGCCAGTGGGATGAACTCAAGTTTTGCCTGCATGATGATCAATCACAATATGAGCCTTATATTCCCACATCCTCAGAACTTCCCAGGTCCTCATGGCTGCAGAGCTCAAGCAGAGCAAAGCTCAGTGCCTTGGCTTGCAGCCTTTAACATCTCTACTCCAACCTGGGTACAGTGGCATTCCTCACCGCCTGAGCTTGCAGAACTGCTCAGCTACCAGACAGACTAGTGTATTCTGGTGGGATGGATCCACCTTTGGCCTTCATTAGCAATAACTGTGGTCAGGTTCCAAGTGCTTCTCTGAAATTGTACAGGCTAAGAGACTGAGGTACAACCAAATTTAGTATCAGCCTTGATAGACAAAGGTGTGCTGATCAACACTAATACAATTTTATATAACACATCTTAAAGTGATTACTCTATTCACTGATACTAAAAAGGGGGGTACAAACAAAAATTGGCCTTGGAACTCAATATATGCTAATAACTCCTTTCTTTGCCAGTGTCTTTGAATGGAGCCTGAGAATAGCCCTCATGTCAGGTAGTCCAGGGTTTTATACTTCTATGCTGGCCAGCAACATCACTAGATGAAAGCAGCAGTCTTGGGCTATAAATCCAACTCAACAGTAGGAAGCCCATATTGGTGTGGGCCTTTTTACTACCCTAGCACTGTGAGGGGGCCAGCGGACTACTTTCAGCATCTGAAACAATGATCCAAATTGGTTGCCATAGATAATACAATAGACTGAGTGTGATCACATGGGGATTCTGCCTAGAGCCGGGAAGAACTCCACTATCTTTGACAACAGATATGAGTAAAACTCCTAGGCCTACTTCAGTCCCAGAGAAAGTCTTGGCTTGGTCTCTTCAGCTGAATCAGTAACAATCCAACAGCAGACTCCCGGCAAACTTGGGTGCTGGTGCCAACCAAGGGACAGACTAGTACATGTGACTGCAATCTCATAGAGATTAACAACCTTGCTCAGAATTTCTGCAAGGAGAAGAGAAAAGCAAGTCAATTATGAAGACTACAACAAAATGTCCAGTTCTTTAGGAGGCAAGTGATATTTTCTATTAACAAGGCTCAAAAATTTCCAAACCTGGAAGTTGTATGTGTTGGTAAGAATACTGATAAGGCCTCTCTCTCAACACTTCACAGTCTGCAAGGTTCACAGGAGATCAACAGGAGGGCAACAAGTAGGATAGCCTCCCAAATAACCATAGCAGCTGGGACACACACCCCCAAGGTTCCCAGCAGACATGGGACTCCTCCCTTATGGCTAAAGCTAGCTTCCTTCCAGTCTGCACCTGCTTGGGGATATATCAGCCTACCTCTTCATCTCTCTCAACACCACACAGGCTGTAGGACTCCCAGGATATCTGCTGCAGCCAGGGCAACAATCTACAAGTCTCCCAGGAGATGGGCTGCAGCTAGAGTCACAGATGCTCCAGGATATCTGTGACCACTCAGGGACACAGGAGGCAGGCTCCACACAGAGTCACCCAGTCCAGCTAACACCAGAGATAACTAGATAGTGAGAGGCAAGCACAAGAGCATAAGCAATAGGTACCAATATACTTTGACTCCATAAGAACCCACCTCTCCCACCAGAGCAAGCCATGAATAAATACCCCAATGAGCCTGAAAAGCATAATGCTGACCTAAATTCACATCTCATAAAGATAATAGAAACCTCTAAGGAGGATATAAATAAGTCACTTAAAGAAATACAGGAAAACACAACCAAACAGGTGAAGGAATTGAACAAAGAAGTCCAAGACCTAAAAATGGAAGTAGAAACAATAAAGAAATCACAAATAGAGACAATTCTGAAAATGGAAAACCTAGGAAAGAGGTCAGGAGCTACTGATGCAAGCATCACAAACAGAATACAAGATAGAAGAGAGAATTTCAGCATAGAAGATACCATAGAAGATATTGACACAACAGTCAAAGAAAATACAAAGCACAAAAACCTCCTAAACCAAACATCCAGTAAATTCAGGAAACAATGAAAAGGCCAAACCTAAGAATGATAGGAACAGAAGAGCATGAAGAGTCCCAGCTCAAAGCTCCAGAAAACATCTTCAACAGACTCATAGGAAAAAAGGTCCCCAACCTAAAGAAAGAAATGGCCATAAATGTACAAGAAGACTACAAAACACCAAATAGATTGGACCAGAAAAGAAAATCCCCCCATCACATAATAATCAAAACACTAAATGCACAGAACAAAGAAAGAATATTAAAAGCAGTAAGGAAAAAAGGCTAAGTAATATATAAAAGCAAACTTATCAGAATCACACCAGACTTCTCAACAGAGAGTCTAAAAGGCATCCTGGACAGATGTCATACAGACCCTAAGAGAACATAAATGCCAGCCCAGGCTACTATGCCCATTCAAACTCTCAATCATCATAGATAGAGAAACCAAATCATTCCATGACTAAACCAAATTTAAACAATATATATCTACTAATCCAGCCCTACATAAGAGTCTAGAAGGAAAACTCCAACACAACAATATCTATACCAAAGAAAAAACAAGAAATGAATCATCTTACAACAAACTCAAAAGGATAGAATCACACACACATAATTCCACCTCCAACAACAAACATAAAAGGACCTAATAATCATATGCCTTTAATATCTCTCAACATCAATGGACTCAATTCCCCAATAAAAAGACATAAGCTAACAGACTGGATAGGCAAGCAGGATCCAGCAATTTGCTGCATTCAAGAAAGACACCTCAAGGACAAGTATAGACATTACCTCTAAGTAAAAGGCTGAAAAATTTTTCCAAGCAAATGGTTCCAAGAAACAACCTGGAGTTGCCATTCTAATATCCTGTAAAATAGACTTTTAACCAAAAGTTATCAAATGGGATGGGGAAGGACCCTTCATATTCACCAAAGGAAACATCCACCAAGATGAAATCTCAATTCTGAACATCTATGTCCCAAATGCAAGGACACCCACATTCATAAAAGAAACTTTACTAAAGCTCAATACACACATTGAACCTCACACAATAATAGTGCGTAAGGTTAAATGGTATCCCGCGTAGGCTCTGCCACAGGGCTCTGGCCAATCAGGGAGGTGGGATGTGGGAGTTTGGTCTGCGCTTACCCCTTGAGGTGCTGAAGGTGTGAGTGGATGTTGGGCTATGGGAAGCTGTGGGTAGGGGAGAGCAGTTTGAGGTTCCAGGGAGAGCTAGAGCTGGTTCTGAGGCTCTTGGGTACCCAGGTGCTGCTTGATGCCATGGAAGAGCTGAGAATGGAGTGGGGGCTCACAGACTGGATCTAGCCCATGGCCAAGGTTTGGAAAAGAGCGGGGAGCTCTGGCTGGGTCCCTTGGGGAAGAGTCTTTGGCTTGTCCACAGGTGGCTGGCTTGGCTTGGTGGCTGTGGCTGGGAGTATGGAGAGGCCTTCTACGGGAGATTAGACAGGCTGGCTCTTTAGGCAAAGGCCCTCTCCATTGCTCCCCATGGCAGATCCCAATAAAAAGAGATGGTCCATGGTTTTAAGACATTTACTGTCATGGCGGAAAATTGATGAGTAAAAACTGTACCCGACTTCTCAGGGTGGGCCTGAGGTTAAATACCTGTTACATGGAGGAGTGTCTGGGAAAGGGAGTTTATTGGCTAAGCCTCCAGGCCTTTACGTACCTCATTAAAATGGAGATCTTGAGACTGCATGACCACAGGTCACATCCTCTACCTGTGAAGGGGGTTGGGGTGTTGCCCTTAAATGACTGATGGCCACAAATCTATGGAGGGCTATGGTCTCATGTCAGGAGCCTAGTGTCCGGGAACCAGACAAAATGCCTGCCGTTCCTCAGGGTCACTGAGGTTTCCAGACTGTGCTCGATCAAGAACCAGCCTGCCTTTCATGGTCCTACAATAGTGAAAGACTTCAATACCCCACTCTCAGAAATGGACAGGTCATTGAAAGAGAAACTAAACAGAGACACAGTGAAGTTAATAAAAGTTATCAACCAAATGGATTTAACAGCTATATACAGAATATTTCACCCTAAAACAAAAGAATATACCTTCCTCTCAGCACCTCACGGAACCTTCTCCAAAGTTGACCATATAATCGATCACAAAACAAGCCTCAACAGATACAAGAAGATTGATAATCTCCCTATCAGATCAGTACAGACTAAGGCTAGACTTCAATAACAACAAAATAACAGAAAGCCTACATATTCATGAAAACTAAACAGCTCTCTACTCAATGATAACTTGGTCAGGGAGGAAAGAAAGAAAGAAATTGAAGACTTCTTAGGATTCATTGTAAAAAAGACACAGAATACCCAAACTTATGGGACACAATGAAAGCAGTGGTAACAAGAAAATTCATAGCACTAAGTGCCCTGGTAAATGAACTGGAGAGATCCTACACTAAAGAAGCAAACATATCCAAGAGGAGTAGATGGCAGGAAATAATCAAACTCACGGTTGAAATCAAACAATTAGAAACAAAGAGAACAATACAAAGAATCAACAAAACTAAAACCAACACTCCTAAAACTATTCCACACAATAGAAACAGAAGTTTCTATTACTCCATAGTTACTCTGATACCTAAACCACACAAAGACCCAACAAAGAAAGAGAACTTCAGACCAATTTTGATAATGAATACTGATGCAAAAATACTCAATAAAATTCTGGCAAACTGAATCCAAGAACACATCAAAACCATCATTCACCATGATCAAGTAGGCTTCATCCCAGGGATGCAGGGATGGTTCAATACCCGGAAATCCATCAATGTAACCCATTACATAAACAAACTCAAAGAAAAAAATCATATGATCATCTCATTAGAAGCTGAAAAAGCATTTGACAAAATACAACACCCCTTCCCTTCATGTTAAAAGTATTGAAGAGATCAGGAATCTAAGGCCTTTATCTAAACATAATAAAAGCAATATACAGCAATCCATCAGCCAATATCATCTTAAATGGAGAGATACTTGAACCAATCTCAATAAAATCATAGACAAGCAAGACTGCCCACTCTCTCCCTATCTATTCAATATAGTATTTGAAGTTCTATCTACTGCAATAAGACAAGAAAAGGATACAAATTGGAAAAGAAGTCAAGGTATCACTATTTGCAGATGATGTGACAGTATACATAAGCAACCCCAAAAATTCTACCAGAGAACTTCTACAGCTGACAAAGTACTTCAGCAAAGTGACTGGATATAAAATTAACTCAAAGAAAACAGTAGCTTTTCTTTATACAACTAATAAACAAGTTGAGAAAGAAATTAGGGAAACAACACTTTTTCCAATAGCCACAAATAGTATAAAATATCTTGGTGTGACTCTTACCAAGCAAGTGAAAAATCTGTACAAGAACTTCAAATCCCTGAAAGAAGACAATGGAAAGATCTCCCATGCTCATAGATTGGTAGGATTAACATAGTAAAATTGGCCATCTTACAAAAAGCAATCTACAAGTTCAACACAATTCACATCAAGATTCCAAAACAGCTCTTCACAGCCATGGAAAGAGCAATTGTCAACTTCATATGGGAAAACAAAACACCCAGGAAAGCAAACACTATTCTTAACAATAAAACAACTTCTGAGGGAATCACCACCCCTGACCTCAAACTGTACTGTAGAGCAATAGTGATAAAAACTGCATGGTATTGGTACAGAGATAGACAGTTTGATCAATGGAATAGAAAATAAGCCCACACACTTATGGACACTTGATCTTTAACAAAGAAGCCAAAAACATACAATGGAAAAACAAGAAAGCATCTTCAATAAATGGTGCTAGTCCAACTGGAAGTCTGTATGTAGAAAAATGAAAATAGATCCATATTTGTTACCTTGCACAAAGTTCAAATCCAAGTGGATCAAGGACCTCAATATAAAACCAGATACATTGAATCTAATAGAAGAGAAAGTGGGAAAGAGCCTTGAATTCATTGGCACAGGTGTGTGTGGGGGAGGGGAATTTCCTAAACAGTACTCCAGTGTTTCAGGCTCTAAGATCAAGGATTGATATACGGGACCTCATAGGACAAATTGGTAACCTACAGATTGGGAAAAATCTTCACCAACCCCACATCCAATAAAGAGCTAATAGCCAAGATATATAAAGAACTCAATAAGCTAACCTCCAAAAACCCAAATAATCCAATTTTAAAAATGGGGTACAGAGCTAAACAGAGAATTCTCAAACGAGGAATCTCAAATGGCCAAGAAGCACCTAAAGAAATATTCAACACCACTAGTCATCAGGGAAATGCAAATCAAAAAGACACTGGGATTCTACCTTATACAAATCAGAATGGCTAAGATCAAAATCTCAGGTGACAGTAGATGTTGGAGAGGATGTGGAGAAAGAGGAACACTCCTCCATTGCTGGTGGGATTGCAATCTGGCACAACCACTCTGGAAATCAATCTGGTGGTTCCTCATGAAATTGAAAATAGTTCTACCTGAAGACCCAGCTATACCACTACTGGACATATACCAGAAGAAACTCCAACATATAACAAGGACATGTGCTCCACTATGTTCATGGAAGCCTTATTTTTAATAGCCAGAAGCTGGAAACAACCCAGATGTCCCTCAACAGAAGAACAGATACAGAAAATCTGTACATTTGCACAATGGAATACTACTCAGCTATTGAAAATGACAACTTCACTAATTTTGCAGGCAAATGTATGGAACCAGAAAATATCATCCTGTATGAGGTAACCCAGACCCCAAGAGATATACATGGTATGTACTCACTGATAAGTGGATATTATCCCAAAAGCTCAGAATACGCACAACACAACTCAAAAACCATATGAAGCTTAACAAAAAAGGAAGGCCAAAATGTGAATGCTTCTATTCCTCTTAGAAAGGGTAGCAAAATATTCAATGGTCACAGAGGGAGGGAGGGTTTTGGGTAAGAGAGGGGAAGGGGAGGAAAAAGGAGGGAACAGGTTCAGGTATAGGAAAAGATAGGTGAGAAGTCCAGAGGGCCAAGAGTATAAATAGAAATATGTAGCGGGGGGGGGGGGGGGAATGGGGGAACCATTAGAAAGTCCCAGATGCCAGGAATATGAGAGGCTACCAGGAGCCAATGGGAATGACATTAGCTGAAATATCCAACAGAGGGGAATGTAACCTGAAGAGACCACCCCCCAGTACATAAGCATGGCCCCCAGTTGAGGGAAGGGGCCACTCACCCATCTCAATTGTTCCTGTCTAAAGGAAATGAAGGAAGAAAAAATGGAGCAGAGACTGAAGGAAAGGCCATCCATAGACTGCCCCACCTTGGCATCCATCCCATCTGCAGGCACCAAACCCCAACACTATTGCTGATGCCAAGAAGTGCTTGTAGATAGAAGTCCAGCAGGGCTGATCTCTGACAGGCTGTGTCAGCACTTGACCAAGACAGATGTGGATGCTCACAGCCAACCATTGGACTGAGCCCAGAGACCCCAATGGAAGAGCTGTGCAGGGACTGAAGGAGCTAAAGGGGTTGCAACCCCATAGGAAGAACAATATCCACTAACTGGACCCTCAGAGCTCCGAGGAACTAAACCACCAACCAATAAGTATACATGGGTGGGTCTGTGGCTCCAGCTACATATCTACCAGAAGATTGCCTTATCTGGCACTAATGGGAGGGAAGGCACTTGGTCCTGTGGAGGCTTGTTACCCCAGTGAAGGGGGATGCTGGAGGGGTGAGGCAGGAGTGGGTGGGTGGGGGAGTACTCTCTTAAAGGCAAAGGGGAGGAGATTTGGGTAGGGGGTGCCTTGCTGAGCAGAGACCAGGAAAGGGAACAACATTTGAAATGTAAATAAATAAAATAATAAATTTTTAAAAATTCTGAAGAGGCAGAGGCATAAGAATAACGACTTCAAGTTGCTATAAGGCATATCTGCAATTCCAACACTGATAGGAGTGAAGAGGAAGAGATCGTTGGATGCCTGAAACTTGTTGGCCAGGTAGCCTAGCCAACTTAATGAACTCAGGATTCCATAAGACATCCTGTCTCTAAACATAAAGAATTCTAGATACAGGACACAGAATTCAAGCTGGAACTTAGCTTGAATTTCTTTCCCTATTGGCTCCCATTCTCAGGGTTTTAAACACAGGTTACATGAATATGTGTGTACTTGCAGGTCTGTATGTGCACCATGTATGTACAAGTGCCTATGGAGGCCAAAAGAAAGTATTATATGCACTTGAATAAAATCAGAGGCAATTGTGTGCTATCCAGTACTGGGGGCTGGGAATCAAACTAGGGTCCTCTGCAAAACCATAAATGTTTCTTACTACTGAACCATGACTATAGTCCTACTTTTTTTTAATGTATCATTTTAAAAATGGACTCAGAAGCTGGCAATGGACTTTAATGTTGAAGCACAAGTTTAATATGTACAAAGCCTTGATCCAATATCCAGAATCTAACAAATTAGTTCATTTTTAATGATGGTCTTTTGATAAACCTGACCCTAGGTCAACTGGATAAACACTTTTAATCTACTTTCTAGCACATGCTACTGAAGGTTTAACAAGAAACATAAAACAACTGGACTAAAGGAAATGATGTGGGAAGAGGGAATAACAATACAGGAAGATTAAATCAATAAGGTCCCAAAAGCACTAACTACAAAAGAAGCAATTGCCAGATGAAACCTGATTAAAACTGGGGATGCTGGTCTGTTAATAGAAAATTAAAATCAATTTACAAATAGAAAATACTTGCAATCTACAGATGTAGTTTGAGAGACTATGAGATTCAGAATCTATAAAAAAAACTACTACAAATGAAGGCACTGTGCAGGTCTATCATACACAAGCTAGACAGGTGCCCAATAATCACATGAGGATGGACTATGCTGCACCAGTCTTTAAGAAATTGCATATTAAACCACAATAAACTATTATCATGCACCCACACCCACCAGAATGTCTAAACTTGAAAAGGCTGACAGCCACAAGCTTTGTTAAGCATGACAGTTGGAACACTCATATATGTTTAAATAAAATATGGTTCAATAGATTCTCACACTGGGATAACACTTGGCTTCTTTTGAAGCATAAGTATTTATATGTGCTTTCATAAGAAGAAATCCCATTCATGTTTTAGTTGAAAGGAGGAAAAGGATGAATGGTATGGATCTCAGAGATAGTTTATGACAGAAAAGGGTACAAATGCATTCCTTATATACATTGTATAAATATCTAATTTATGAATAAATATACAATATATAAATATCTAATTTACAAATTAAAATTACATATATAAATATAAGTAAATAAATCTTATATAAGTATATAATATATATACATTAATATACTTTAATAATATAAACATTTATAAAATAGACACAAAATAATATTAGTACCAACTTCTTTTGATGAATAATGCTGAGATAAGGGTCGTATTTTGTATCTTATTTGAATTTACCATCCTTGTAGATTCCTTTATACATATTTATATACACTACACAGTCATAAATGTGCTCACATGTACACATCTACATCTACTCATCCCAGAGAGGGAACCCACACAGACCAAAGTAACAACTGCTTTGAAGTCCAACTTGATGAACCAGCTAGTTTTTATTGGGGTTACTAACAACACATCGGGGTTCCTTACAGGATCAGGGATGGGTCAAATGCAGCTGTATCACAGAAAAGCCTAACCCAGCATGAGATGAGTCATGAAAGCTGCAAGTGAAAAGCTCTCTGGCTTGCAGGCAGCTAAGAAATCAGAGATGCTCGGGCATCTTGATGGTCCAACCTGACTCCATCTTAAGATTGAAAGCCATGTTATTACAAAGTCAAAATTCGTCCATTCCTGGATTCTGTAAACCTTAAGTTTGACCACGTCTTGACACATTTTCTGGCATTTGAGATGTTCTAAACCCTACAGAACTTGACTCACAGTCTGACCATACAAGTCTGACAGCCACACTCATAAAATAATCTGCCAAGTGATTTTGAGATGCTCTGTCCAGCTTCTACATAGCCAAAATTCCTCTGGAAATCTTCCAACCCTTGGGAACCCCCTATCCTTGCAAATTGGGGGACTATAAAGGCCCCATTCTCCTATGTTCAGGAGTCCTCTCAAATCCCACATTTAGGGATAAGCAGCAGTTGCCAGACCTGCTATATTGTATGCGCATAAGCTCGCTATAAATTTGTCGTTACTGTTCTTCAGTGGGATCAACAATTTCTTCAGACAGCTCTCCTGATCTCCTCCAGCACTTGTTCACATGACCTGGGGGGGTGGGGGGGGGGGGAAGAGTCGTCCTGACTTTTGTAAGTTTGGTTTTCCAGGAAGTTGGTTTGCTTCTGTCTGTGAGCACTGTTCCCTCCTGAAGGGAATGTTTTAGTTCCCTGCAAACTGCTCTCCAGCACTCCTCCCTGCCCTGAGTAAGACTGAGCTGCCAAATCAAAGGCCATCTTTGATGAGGACAGACAGACAGACTTTCTCTCTTCAGTATTAACATACACAAGGATAAAGCTATAACAGGGAAGGAAATAGTCTGATTCCCTGACAGTTTGCCAAGGTTGATCTGTAAATGATAGAGACTCCAAATTATTAAGAATAACATTTTGCTTTAGTTTTATCAACGTTTTCTTACAGCCATCTAAGCACAAATCAGTCTGGCCAACTCAGCCGGATATGAAGTCCTAATGTGTTTCCAGGCTCCAAGCCAGAGTGTTTCTACAGCTGACTTCCCTGAACTCACCAGTCTGGCTATCTCTGAAATGCAAAGGGCTGTCCTCCCTCCTTTTAAGGACGTGGATGAGGACTTGCCCTTTCTTCAGCTTGTGGGTTGACTGTCACAGGTGCTCTTTCTCTGAAAGCAGAGAAGCCCTTCCTAAACCAGAGGAGGTTCTTACAGTTTCCAGTGAATCGCCATTCAGCAATCAGATGACTCAGCAAACTGACTTCCAGCAGATTAACTCCTTATAAGTTGACATTCAGCAAATCAGCAATTCAATAAATTAGCTTTCATTGAATTGGCCTAGATCCATGTTCGACCTGAATTCTCAAGTAATATTTTAATCAGAATATTAACTGAGAGCAAAGAAACACATTTTCTTATACTCTAAGAAAACTGACTCACTAGCTACTAATTGGTGTGTATCAAATTCTCTCTCTCTCTCTCTCTCTCTCTCTCTCTCTCTCTCTCTCTCTCTCTC
>JADRCH010000231.1:3775827-3793166 GCA_019843965.1 Rhynchomys soricoides | reverse complement strand
CTCTCTCTCTCTCTCTCTCTCTCTCTCTCTCTCTCTCTCTCTCTCTCCTGCCACACTACAGCAGAATCTGCTCATAATGACCCTGCAGTGCTCATGAGACAGGAGGTAAAGAAGATAGAATGAGGCCACTTGGACTCTTGCCACTGAGAAACAGATTACAGAAGCCTGAATAGACTCAAGTTGGTTGCAAAAAACAAGTACTTAGTTGAGAGCTAAGTTCAATGGTTTCAGAGAACTGAGTTGGATGATAACAAAAGCCAACTGTAAGGCCTCACCAAGGACAGGCACTATTCTAAATCCTTGCATCAACTCTACAGTATAAGAAGAGTCACACACTATACCCGTAAGGATTTGTTCCGAGAACCTCACCATATTCAAGCCTCAGGATGTTCCAGGTCCTTATGAAACAGCATGGTATCAACATGTAACCAGACATGACCTTCAGGATATTTTGTCTTTTCTCTAGATCTTTTCTAATGCCTAATACAGCATAAAGGATATGTTAGTTCTTACTCAATTGTGTTTAGGGAATGATAGTAAGAAATGATGAAAGTACAGAACTTTTTCCAGACTCTTTTTCATCTTTGATTAGTTGAATCTGAGTACCGAATCTGTGTATACAATGGACTGACTGTACTATTAGGATTGTAACCCAGAAGGGAAAACCAAGAACAGAGCAGTGGAGTGACCAGCCCCGTGTGACCGAATGGCCTTTAAAACTCCAGCTCATGGACTCTCTAATTATGGTCATAACTTGGTCTTGGTTCAGCTGGTGGATCAGAGAGACAGGGTCAGAAGTAGTGTACTAGAGTGGAACAAAGCTAGAGGAAAGAATAGGAGGTAGGAAGGAAATCAGGTCTAAAACAGAGCAGATACTCAACGTCCTGAACTCTCACCCTATGCAAAAGACTGACTCCTGGTTCACTGAAAAGGAACTGCAAACTGCAAGCCAAGTCAGGGTGTGTGTCTAGACAGTGGTAAAAGTGGGCTTAGAATGTAGATAGGCTGACTCCAAAGCCCACAGAGATAGGACTTATATGTGGGGCCAAATAGAAAGAGGAGAAGACAAAGAAGGGGATCTTCTGCAAGGACTGGCTCCATCAAAAATAAGTCCTCGTTTCCCCAAAGCAACGTCTGCCAATCACTTGACTCTTACAAGTGACTTCCAAGCAGGGCATGACAGGCAGGTCCTTCTATCTGTAGGCTGCCAGGCACGAGCAGCCACCCCTCACTCACTCCCAGCTGTCACGCCCAGCTCACCAAGACATTTAATTTGGTAGAACAAACGTTGGTTATCTGTTAGAATGCTTATCAAATGCCAATTAGTACTGTGCAGTAATTGATATCTAATTAACACACCAATGATGCTGTTGGGTGTCAATTAAATGCCTAAACAGTCCTTCCTGTTTTAGTGCACTAGGACAGTAATTGTAAATTTCTCAGTTCAGTAACTTTGGAGTGAATTTTATTGTAAGCTTTTTGGAATATGGAAAGCCAGAGAGAACTTGAGGGCAGGTATTTAATTGATGTGATACTTTGGTATTGAAAAATCCTAACTAGTGTTCAGTACCTTTCTGAGAAATTTAATTGTTCATTTCTGAAAAGGTCAAAGACATAAGGTATGCATATATTACCTGCATTTACTCTCAGAGAATTTCATACATACACACAATAGAATATGTAAATACCCACCTTTCTCTTTCCTCTCTAACTCTTTCAGGTTTCCTCTAATGCATCCTCTTACAAAACCCATGCCTTCATGTTTTTTCTTTCTTTTTACATTGATTCACTAAGTCCAATTAGTTCTGCCCATATGTGCTTAGGTGTGGTGCTGGACAGGGCAGCAGTAGTAAACTTCCAGTGGCCACACCTTTAAAGAAGGACAGTTCTCCCTCCCTTGGTGGCTCTCAACTATAATTATTTCCTCAATAAAAAGTAAGGTCTCAAGAGAAATCTGATGCTTATCTTTATCACTCAGTATGGAGAAGAACTCACTATCTCTATCCTTTGTGTCCCATAAAAGAGGCACAATGGCTATGTGGGACTCGAAACCGCTGTAGAGATACCAGAGGTGAGCGAATATGATGAAGTTGTAGATGCAGATGAAGAGCTTAGCCTGAAGTATGAGAGACAAGTCCTCAACCTGGACCTTGGGAAGCTGGACTATTTAGCAAGAGTCTCAGGTCTAAATCCCACCCCTATCCCATGTCAGGTTCTGACCTCATGCTCACCTTGCCAGCTGCTCTGTCAAACTCTCCAAGAGAGATGCCAGAGAAGGAACACAAGGTTGAAAGAGGGAGTGGTCTTGCTGCCTCCTGTTGGTCTGTGGTGAGTACCATACAGATGCCTCTTTATCTGGAACTTTGTCTGTATCTAGTTTGCATGCCATGTCCCTCCCTGTGTCTACTCGAAGAACTCTAGCACCACTCAGCATTTTGGGGTCCAGCCCGGCCTGGCTCTTTGCTTTGCTTTGGGAATTGATAATCCTATTCTCTTTCCTTATTTCTCCAGCCATAGGGAAGTACAGTGCCTACCTTGGAGATGCATTAGAGTCCTCTGTGTGCCCTTTCAGCTACACAGCTCCCTACTAGATATCACATCATATATTAAATTATCTCTGCTCAAATGACTAATGAGATCTGTCTCCCAATGGGATCCTGACTGATGAAGAAGGATGAACTAGACCTAATAGAAGCCTTACCAAGAACCCCATGAAACATTTGGACCACAAGGAGATGAAGAAATGAGAAGTAAGGGCTAGGAAACGAGAAGGGATTAGAGGTGGTAAAGCCCACCTGTATGGTGGGAAAGAACCAAATGCTTTTTGTTCTCTGTGTGGCCTTGGGCAAGTTGTTTTGCCTTTCCATGCCTGAGTTTCTCATCTGTAAAACTGGGCTGATCCAAGTCCCCACCTCATCAACTGGCTTTGTACATTTAATATTACATGGAAGCATGTGCCAGCATGTCTAGCATAGAAAGAAATCTGTTATTCACCATCATTGTCATCCTTGTCTTCTCCAGAAGGTGTTTTAAATGGGCAGGCTGTGGTATATATCACAAAGGTAAAATAGCTTCTTCCCATGACCACAAGGCTGGCTGCTGTGACCTGTAGTCAGGATAGCCATGACTGGATGCAGAACTGACCTGCTTAGTATGACTATCTCAAAAGCTGCTGGGTAGGACACAGAGCACAGTGGTCCATGAGAGGTGGCCTGGAAGGCTCAGTACATGACCCTTGGTCATGCACCCCATTTGTCCTGTCCTGGGGGTTTGAGGCTGAGGCTGGTTTTCTATATTTCCAGGCTCCTCCAGTTGCATTTGCCCCTAAGAAAAAAAACCCCAGGCAGGAGTTCCTCCCCATCTCCCAAATTTCCTGCTTTGTGTTTTAAGCTCCTTCAAATATCTTGGAATGAACTGTCAGATGGTAGGAACATGGGCTGTGCGGTGAAGACCACTTCAGCTCTGGGAAATCAATCCTTGAGAACTCAAACAATGCTGGACTGAAACTAAGATTGGAGAAGGAGAGAGCAGAGCCCTGTGTAGAGCAGAGACAGTAACACCTTGGTTCTGAGGTTGATTTGAGGCTGTGGGAGCATGGCTTCTGGCATGTGTGGAAGGCCAGTACCTGCTTCCTCTTGTCCTATTATGCTAAGTAGCTTGGCCCTACTGAGGCAGCACCTTCCCTTCCATGCAACAGTGCCATACTCACTGGTTCTCAGCCTTGGATGCTGTGGTGGTTTGAATATGCTTGGCCCATCAGAAGTGACACTATTAGGAGATGTGACCTTATTGGAGTAGGTGTGGCCTTTTTTGGAGGAAGTGTGTCACTATGAGGGTGAGCTTTGATGTCTCCTCATATGCTCAGGCTTGGCCCAATGCAAAAGGAACCCTCTGGGCTGGCTGCCTGTGGGAGACGGTCTCTTCCTGGCTGCCTTTGGATAAAGATGTGGAATCCTTGGCCCCTCTAGCACCATGTCTGCCTGATGCTGTCATGCTTCCCACCATGATGATAACAGACTGAACTTCTATAACTGTAAGTCAACACCAATTAAATGCTTGCCTTTATAACAGTTGCCTTGGTCATGGTGTCTCTTCAGAGATAAAACCCAAACCCAGACAGATGCATTTGATCTATATCTAGGGAAGAAAAGAATCTGTGACCTAAGTGGCCTCAAAAGCAAGTATGTCTGAGGGAGGATCATGTTTCTTATTATTGTTGCTATTATACACATCCATGAGTATATAAGCAAAGGGGGAGTGTACACAGCCACAACCCTTATATGGAAGTTGGAAAACAACTTTCTGGAGTCAGTTCTCTCTTTCCACTCTATGTTCTAGAGAGCCAACTTGGGTTTGAGGCTTTACCTACTGAGCCTTTACATTGGCCCGGGTGTGGGTTTTCATACATTCTGTAATGTGCACAAATATCACCACTTGTAGTTCCTCCACTCAAAATAGTCTAAAGTACAACAGCAAAGAGTAAGGACCTGAGGCAGTGACTTCCAACTCAGACTAATACATTCGTGGACCTGGGTGGGTTCTAAATGTTGAGCCTCTGGGACCTACTCCCTAGAATTGCTCCCCGTTGTCTGCATTTATCTGGGTGTCCTGGAGAGCTTGCTCCCATAGACCAAGGAGTCCCTCCCAGGGCATCTGTAGCCTGCAGATAATGCAGTTCCAGCTAGTGCTACTGCTCTGTAGACTTCACACTGAGAAGAACAGTCCTGGTTCAACTATACACAAAGCTTGGGGCTTGTATTCTAGGGACAGAAATTCTTCAGGGACTGTAACCTGCCCTATGCTAAGCCAGGCCATTAGGGCTCCCCAAAAGTTAGAACCACTATAGGTCTAAGTAGCTATAGTAGACTCTGGGTGCTGGCAGACTGACCTGGGGCTCACCCTCCACCCTCACAGGGAAGCAGAACAGTTTGTGCTCAAACAGCTCCTCTGGCAAGAGAGGAGGAACCTGTGACCCTCTGCCAGTTTCAGGCACTGTCCCATCTTTTACAAAAGTGAAACAAACACAGTGCTGGGATTTGAACATGATTCTCCACAGGCACAAGTTGTTAGGTTTTGCATCTGAAAGGTCTCCCACAGGCTTGTGTTTTGAATGTTAGTCCCCAGTCTGTGGTATTATTTTGAGGGTTATAGAACCTTAAGAGTAGGGCCTGGCTCAGAGGAGTTGGTCACAGGGGACAGACCCTTCTTGGAGCCTGCATCTGTGTTCTAGTGCAAGTCATGTCAGGACCATTGCCTCGTGTCAGGACCATGGACAGAGCCATTTTCAGTTTCTTGCCTGATAGGGAGAGCAGAAATCCTCCTGCAGCCTTAATCTGAAATAAATCTTAATTCCACTAATTGTTTTTGTCATTCATTTGGTTACAGACACAGAAAAATAACTAATATGCATCTGTTGCAAACTTGGGCCCTAGTCTGGAAAGAGAGAGGAGCTGCCATGGAAGGGATTAATGTAATTCTCACAGCGCATCAGTTCTTCCTCTGAGAGATGGTTATAAAAAGGGCACATCTGGACCCTGAATCTCCAGCTTCTGATTTCGCCTTCATTTCAGCTCCTGTTCTACATTCGGATGCCATGTGTCATGAGCCCTTCATCAGAGGTTTAGCCAATCTTACATTTCAAAACTGCGAGCTAAATAAATCTTTTTAAAAAGAAAGTATGCAGCTCCTGTGTTTTTGTTACAGCAGCTAAAATGGACTAATACCGATGCCCTATATGTACTGCCTTCTAGGTTCATCATTTCTCCACTTCACTTGAGCTGGGTTGAATTATCTCAAAAAGCCTGCTAGCGCCAAGCTCAAAGTTTTATAATTATTCTCAAAATAGCTCAAAGCAGCAACTTTTTAGCAGTTTTCATATACACCTTACTCAGCATCTGCTAACCATTGATAAGATGTGGCCTTGCAATTGCTAGGCTTGAAGTTGCTAAGGCTGCCCAGAGCTCTGGACTCAGAGAATTCCTCCGTGCTGAGAAGAAAGCTCATGTAGAGGTGGAGCACCCGCTTCAGATTTCTCTCTGTCCTGGGAGCTCCCTTGGCCTCCTGCTCCTCTAAGGAATGACCGATGGATCTAGTCGTTTACACATACACTTCAGTGGGAAGGCAGCTGACATTCTAGCATGGCTTAAAACGTTGGGACTGCTGCCTCTGTGGCTATGCCTTCTTTATTATTGAGCCCCCAAACCTCTCAAAGCCCACAGCGCAATGCCTCACATGGGCTCAGAGGCTACATCTGTCAGTGTCAGGGTCTTAGAACCTCTAGAGCTCCAGGGAAGAGGAGATGTGGGAAAGATGCCTCTATGCAGCCATGGGACTAGGAACCCCATCTACAAAAGCCTTCCCTCTGGACCTGTGATTAATGTTAGTGCGTGGGATGAGAACCAACCAATTGCTCTTGTTTTCTAAATGTGTTGCCAGAGGTTGCAATATCGTTTCTTCTTTTATCATTTTCCATTGCTTTGAAATGCCATTTCCATTATGAACAAAATCCTGTGTTTTAATATTTCCCTTGACTTACCTACTTCTGTAGCAGTAACTAGACTTTCTACTATTATCCCTTTAGGGTTGGTTTTAATATCTGAAGCAAGTTTAATATCTGGACACTTTTCATATAAGGATTTTCATAGCTGTTCTTTTTATGTGGATTATTTTATTTAAATTTTAGTAATTGTTTGAATCAATGCATTTTCCCCTAAAGATCTGAGTCTCTCTCTTTCTCTCTCTGTCTGTGTGTGTGTGTGTGTGTTCATGTGTGGTGTATGTATATATGTGCATATATGTTTGTGTGTGTGTGTGTGTGTCCCGGGTGTCCTTGTATGTGCCTGTGTGTATGTGTGTGTGTCCTCAGAGTTCAGAGGTGTGTCCAATCTCCTGGTGATGGAGTTTCAGGTGGCTGTGAGCCATCTGACTTGGGTGCTTGAACCTAGGTTCAAGTTAGAAGACTTGAACCTAACTCTGGTCCTCTAGAAGAGCAGCAAGTACTCTGAATCACTGAGCCATCTCCCCAGGCCCTGGTTCAATCTTTTAAAGCAGGCTGAGACCCTGAGGATATTTTCCTTGAGCTGGGCTATTACTCATGATAAACTCAAGGAGAATTGCTATCTGTGCTTTTGAATACTCTGACTACTTTATCCACTTTTATAGATAATTTGTTCCTGGGGTTTCCTAGGTACTGAGAGCTTGGGCAATGTCAGGCAGGGTCCCTGTCCTCTTAAAGGTGATTTTGAACTTTAATGAATCATATGCATGTAGTTTAGAGTTGAGCTCTGGCCACAGTACTCAGGTGGATCTTGGTAAATTAGGAAGTGGTCAGGCTTCACCTCTGCTCACTGTCCCTTGACATCTCAGGAGCTGCCAAGCCCTCCCCCATCACTAAGCACAGTGGCAGAACCGCAGCCTGAGTAGTGATCTCTGACAACCAACTGTTGCCAAGGCACATTGGGAAGGGGATTTCCCCAGATTTCTTACTGCCTCCCAGAGTCTAAGAGGTCCCTTGAATAGATGCAGAAAGCAACAAGGCAGGCCAAGAGCTTGTTTGTTCTTCTCAGAGAAGCCTCCTGACCACCTTGGTCTCCTCCATCCTCACACACTGGCTGTAACCGTTCACACTTCCTTGGTTCGCACACCCAATAGAAAAAGCCTTCTTTACAGTTAAGGTGTCCAACATTTTGGCTTCTCTAGGCTAATTGGCAACGGGTTCCCTTGGGCCACCTACTAACTAATGTAGCTCCCCTTCTCTCTGTGTGCCATGCCTAACCATCTTCCCATTCTATTCTCTAAGATTCCCAAGGTCTGGGATCCAGGCAGAGCCTTTCAAGGCAGGGAAGAGTCCAGCTGCTTATGTCTGGAACTGGGGAGAATACAGGAAAAGGTTGTCTGTAAAACACAAAATAATACCATTTTTACCCAATAACTTCAACCTTTTTATTTTACATTTCTGAACAGGATGTGTCTGTGAGTTTGTGGTAACCAAGAACTAAAGTCCCACACTGAGCACATGAACAGGGACACCTTGGTGTGGAGAAGCCTCAGCAATGTGTGCTAAGAGTGAATGTGCCTCACCTGTGGGGTCAAGCACTTGCTGCGGCTGCTTCTGGTCTCTTGCCTGTGGGAACTGCTGCAGCAGGCCTACAATGTCAAGAGCCAGGGACCCACCCATTTATTGAGGGAAGAAAGGCAAGTGAACAGTGGCTTAGGGCTACAGTCAGAATAGTCTGCTATTATCTCTGTATGTGTCCCATAAAGGCCCAGGTGGCACCCACACACGGCCCAGGCCTGGCCGTCAGAGCTTTGCATTTTGACTGGTAATAGATTAGGTCAGCAATGAACGTGGAACACAAGTAGGCCATGGTACTTGCTCTGGGATTTCTAGAAAAGGTCCTTCTTGCGATCTCTGGAGCCTGACAAAATGTCACTACACTGCCAGGGGCAGGACTAGGCCAAGAGGAGAGCCGGGATTAGACCCTGGCAGAAGAGGAGTTCAGAGGAGCATATTGATGATTAGTCCTTAGAAACCTACCTCATCCAGTGTGGATCTTTTCTTCCAACTCTCCTCAAAATCCTGTGGCTTCATCTTTCACCAGCTTGGAGTCAGTTTCTCTGTCATCAACTTTAGGACTCCTCATTAGGGCCTATCTCACCAGCCTGCTATACCAAGGCTGATGATCTACAGTTTACAGATCACACCATGACCCTCTTATCACTGTCCTTACCCTCAGCCTAGGGGCCTAATGTCTGACAGGAGAAGATAAGGTATCATTTGATTGGCTAAGGTGGGTCCTCAAAGGAGCACCAATACCCTTTAATATAGAAGCCTACACGTATATATAAAAGTTGCTTGTTCACCCTCTTCATTGAATAGGGTCTGCCTGGCTGCATTGTAACTGGCATATTTAATGTCACCCTTTTCAATCTGTGAAAGCAATGTCTTCATTCTCTTCTCATTGCTATTAACATAGAAATGGCTCTGTAATGACACCAAGGCCTACCAAGCATGGCTCCCTGGTTATCTCATTATAAACGAAATGCTCTTGTCATTTGGGTAAACTGGAAACAGGACAATGCTCCCTCTTTATTTTAGCACACTGAAAGAGTTGTAAGACTTCTTGAACACCTGCTGTTTTCAGGCTTCAGTCATGCCACTCAGACAGGACACTCCTCAGCCCTCAGGTGAACTGAAGCCTAGGAGATAATAAGAGAGTAGGGACACACATTCTACTGACCTCCTGGCAGGTTTTGTCATTACAGCAGAGGGACCAGATCTGGCCAGGAATCTCCTAATCACCTGCCCAGTTGAGACCTGAGATCACAGCAAGGGAGGGAAGGAACAATATTTGAAAGCTGAAGCCCAACAAGAACCACAACGCAAAGGGCATGATGGGCCATCCATCCAGAAGGCTGCCAAACAGGAAGCAACCTGAACAGTGTTCTTGGTTGCACATGACAGCTTCACAAAGGCTAATTGTTCTCCAGCTCTTGTAATGAGCTTCACGGACTCAGCTACAGGGTTCTGCGACTCTCAGAAAAGAAGCAACTCATTTGCTACTTAAACCTGAGGCTAATCTGAATCATTAGGACAAGTCATTGCACTTAAATCACAGTGTAGGACATGCCGAAGCTGGAGAGCACTGGTCTAGGTGGCATGGTAACTTCCACAGCCCCAGAATGAAGACAAACAAATATCCAGCTCCACCCAGCAGAGAGAGCACAACCCGCATATACGTAAGGGGCACTCATTGCTCCACAAGAGATAGATGCTTCATTTGGAGAGGACTGACAGGATCAAGTTGAGCTTGTCTGAAGAGTCTGAGTAATTCCGTCCTGAGGGAAGCAGGGGTAGCTGGTCCCTCACTGTCTCATGCTGTGGGCTAATTGCCTGAACACTGACAGGAGACAACATCCTCCCTGGTTCACACATACTATACCACAGACCCACGCCATGCACCATACACATGCTAGTACATGCACAATATATCATATACCCCACAATGCACACACAGACCACACACACCAGAAAACATTTAAATACCATAAACACAATGTACATCTACCTGACACATATACCACAATCACAGTTAAGCCCATATTATACATATCACATATAACACAGGAGAGAGAGAGCAAGGAAGAAAGAGAGAGCAAGGGAGAGAGAGAGAGAGAGAGAGAGAGAGAGAGAGAGAGAGAGAAAGCAGATACCACACAACTCCTCTGAGGGTGAGCAGATCTGTAGCTTACACAGCTTTTAAAATATTATTGTCTCTGTTATAACATTATATCACAGAATGAAGCATAATTCACTCTTTCTTGACCCAGAAGGGGGCACTGTCATTCAGCTTTGCTGGATGCCCAGCACATAGTAGGTAGTGCTACATGGTAAGCATGTACAACAGAGGCTCACAGGGAATAGCAGGCCAGCACAGCTGCTTCAAGCTGCAGGACTGGTAGGGTGTGTTTCCCCACAGTGGGCTGAGCTGGGATCCACTCCCCATCGTCATTTTAGAATCCAAGAAGAAAGAGAAGCAGCTACCAGGCTGAGACACCTCTCACTGGACTCAGTCATGAGTTCAGGGAGCAGAGACAGCTTCTCAAAGCATCACAGAGCTCTGCTGGCATGTATTCACTGAGAGCAGACTGATCAAAGTCAAGTGGCCAAGGCCAAAGTCCAGGACAGGGAGTGGCTGAGCATGAGAACATGGTGAGAGCAGGAGTGGGGCTCATTGCAGGTTAGTAAGAATGAAAGCCAGTGAGTGGACAGACCTAGGGTACCTCGTAAGATTAATGGGTGAGGGCCTCCTTTGGTTGGCTAACAGCTCACAGCCGTCACGAAAACATAAGAATTTAAAACTGTGGACAAGATATAAAATAAATATATTGGGGGAGGTAGTTGGGGTTCTTGATCAGAGAACTCGGGCCCAGGGAACTTTATCCCAAGGGATACAGAAGGGGATACACGGTTAGAGAAGAATGAGGGTCAGCGAGTTGGGTAACAAATGGCATGGGTTGAAAGTCTGACTTTAGGAGTCAATAGAGCCCACTGTCAGCCCTGGGAACCTACACATAAAACTGTGGATTCTAAGAGTCAGATATGAGTTAACTGAGGCAAACTGCTTCTGCATCTCCATAGCTCTGTCTCCTGATGATCAGAGTGCCCTTTGAAGTCAATCACCATGTCTCCTGATGATCACAGTCAATCACCCATGAATCAGCAGCCAAACTGTTCCCATTACATCAGAAACCAAGGTATCAGGGCATTCTCCAACACATGTGCACAGAAAAGGGGTCTGCATCCTCAAAGGCTTGATTGCATTAAAATATCCCTTACATTGTAGACTTGACTCCCTCTTATAGACTTTTCTAGTGGATCATGGGAAGAAATATCAGTCCTAGATATGACTCTGACCAATGGACTCCTTGCTGGTCACTGTCAGGACTGTAGGATAACCTGATCAGAAACCTCCACTGGGACCCCACATTGGGACCACTGAATCCTTGTTCCCTTGGGGTGTTTTGCCTGATTGGAGGGGAGTCCAGGACTTATGCTACATGCAAGGAGTCAACCTAAGGTGGGCATAGCAAAGCCTAGGGAAGAAAGGCCAGGGACAGGAGTGACAAGCTGGCTCCAAGCTCTGGAGCCCACACACCCAAGGGCAGCAACATCTCTGTCCATGAGGAGCCAATAGACCCCTTCATAGTTAGAGCAACAGAGAAGAGGGCTCCTCCCCTCAAAGCAGCCCGCTTATTCTGAGCTGAACAGAGCTCATAGCCTCACTTGGCAAAGGATGCTGTGCCCTTCCCTGATCTGAGGAACAATCAGATGAGCAGGCCAAAGAGCTGGTACTCTGGCTGTCTCGGGGTAATGGGTTCTGTCTGTGCTGCTCCACCACAGCCTCAGCTCCATTACTCTGCCTCATTCCACTAAGACAATGAGGTAGGCTGATCTCTGGACAAAGCTGAGGCCTGAGAGCTAGCTGTGTTCCAGGGCCGTGAATGAGAACCAGAAATCAATGCATAGGACTACAATATCCAATGCCTCTTCTCACACAGGTCCTGCCAAACATAGGATGGGATTAGCTTATTGGGGTTTATTGTTTGTCTCCTTTGGCGTACAGCTGGTCAGTAAGTGGGAGTCAATTTGCCATGAAAGAGCACTAAAGTGGGTCAGCTCAGCCTTGAACACTGGGTTCTTTCCTTATGTGTAGGTTCCCAGGGCTGACAGTGGGCTCTATTGACTCCTAAAGTCTGACTTTCAACCCATGCCATTTGTTACCCCACTCACTGGCCCTCATTCTTCCCTAACCATGTGTCCCCCTCTGTATCCCTTGGGATAAAGTTCCCCGGGCCCGAGTTCTCTGGACACAAGGCAACCAGCAGTGCCAAGACTGAAGCCAGACACCTACCAGAAAGCCCCACTGGGTCCTCAGAAAGATAAGGTCAGTGAGGACTCTAGACACATCAGAGCCAGCTCCTGACGTCAAGCAGAATGAGGAATAGTATTGCCTGGCATGTTGTGGTTACTGACACCCTGGAGCCATATATGTGGGCTCATGCATCAAACCTGGGGTGACATGCTCCCATGGAAATATATGGTCTTCGGGACAGAGATGCAGCTCAGCTTGGAGAGTGTTGCCTTAATGTTCACCGAGCCCTGTGTTTGATCGTCAGCACTTCATAAAACTGGACTTAGCAGCACATGGCTGTAGTCCCTGTACTTGAGAGATAGAGACAGGAGAATTAAAAGTTCAGTTTGAGGGCATGAGACCCTGTTTAAAATAAATAAATAAATAAATAAATAAATAAATAAATGCCTATAAAATTTTGCATGTGCTGTCACACACATACATATACATTCACTTAGGAAAACATACACATGTACATGTGTAAACATCTACAGAGAAACCCAAGCACACAGTTCCACCCAAACCACAGACACATAGATGCATGTTCACACATGACTCACGGCCCAACCTACTCATCTCCACAATCCAAGAGGTCTTCCTCTAACGACACATCCAGGTCCTGTGGCAGCCATGCACCCTCAGCTGGGTGATACGGACAGCCAGGGAACTGTCTTCATAAGGAAGCTGGCTCCTATCCCTAACCATCAAAGTCTGTGCTCTGGTGGGGAACTTCAGGAAGTAAGGAGGAGAGGGCATTGATAGAAGAAATCTAGGAAGTTTCTGGAGGGTACAGAGCTGCAGGAACTTAAGGCAATGAGCAAAAGGAAGGAGAGATTTTTTGGACCATGAATGCTGGAACCATGTGACAGACAAGTCTTGTTCCCATGAAGGTATATTTCCACTTAGCAGTCTGTCTTAGTCAGGGTTTCTATTCCTGCACAAACATCATGACCAAGAAGCAAGTTGGGGAGGACAGGGTTTATTCAGCTTACACTTCCACTCTGCGGTTCAACACCCAGA
Source organism: Rhynchomys soricoides (assembly GCA_019843965.1). Taxonomy (NCBI): domain Eukaryota; kingdom Metazoa; phylum Chordata; class Mammalia; order Rodentia; family Muridae; genus Rhynchomys; species Rhynchomys soricoides. The sequence goes on along the minus strand of JADRCH010000231.1, from coordinate 3,779,733 downwards.
GAAGTCAGGACTGGAACTCAAGCAGGGCAGGAAGCAGGAACTGGTGCAGAGGCCATGGACGGATGTTCCTTACTGGCTTGCTTGCTTCTCCTGGCTTGCTTAGCCTGCTTTCTTATGGAGCTCAAGACTACCAGCCCACAGATGGTACCACTCACAAGGGGCCCTCCCCCTTTGATCACTAATTGAGAAAATGCCTTACTGCTGGATCTCATGGAGGTATTTTCTCAACTGAAACTCCTCTCTGTGATAACTCCAGCTTGTATCAAGTTGACACAAAACCAGCCAGTATACAGTCTAATTGCAATATGGGAGAGTCAGGGATGAGCAAGGGGTTCCTGTCACAGGAATAGCTCAGCTTGCACTTCCTGTGGGAATGAGAGGGAGAGGATCCCCAGACAGAAGCTTGGAAGGTGAAACCCCTGCATGAGACACAGCACAGTGACCTTTCAGGAAGAACAGGGACAGGCATGGCAGCATCCTGATAGCTTTAGCATCCCAGGACTATTGAGGCTCAGAGAGGTTAGGCCATGTCTTCATGGTCACACAACAGATTTGAACTGAGGCTTGTCAGAACACAGAGCTCAAAATCCTGCACCCCCTAGGCCGGGCCAGAGTGGCCACTGGTGACCTCACAGTGTTGGTTTCCCTTAAGTTTCAGTCCAGCCAAGTGTACTGCTCTAGCAGAACCAGCATCCTATGAGTGGTCCTCAGCTAGTACCCACAGCTCACAGGTAGGAGATTAAGCAAAGGCTTGGGGAGGGTGACTGGTCCTCTCAGGGTGCAACCAGTGTCACCAGTAACCCATCTCCCACACTTGACCAGACCTAACAGGGCTATTTGGAAAAGGAACTAGCGCCAGGAAAGTCTGGATCAGGTTAGAACAAAATAGGAACTCACTCCAGGGGTCACTGGTTAGGGAACTCCAAAGGTCACTAGGCTCTTAACTCCATCCCCAAAAGAAAGACACTAATGCATAAAGAACATCAGAGAGATAGAACTGTCCTGAGTAGGAGGCCTGACTTCTAAGGGTACCATGCAGTGACTTCTCTAGGCCCATACAAAACACCTACCAAGGACCTGTATCAGGAATTATGGGTGGGACGCTTGTGGCTGAACTAGTGACCCGAAGCCCCCTCTGCTGGCAGAACTCAGTCTGGTAAATACAACCTGATTAGATATTCAGATTCAAACATTTCTGGATCCTATATTCTGAGTGTTATCTAATCAAGTTATTGCCACTGTGACCTGCTGCCCATCATACTGAGGACATTCACCTTTCTGTAGTTGCTCATCTCAATGCACCAGTGGCCTTGTTTTTACAAGGCATCTCAGTCTCTGGAAGTTTCTAGAGCACAAGTCAGCATTTTTCGGTAGATGCAACTCTGAAGGCTCCAAGGGCTCCTGGGAAATGTTTTCCACGTCCATCACTTCTGTCAGTGTATTGCTCCAGCCCTGGCTGTCATAGATGAGAGCATGAGGTCCCCGGTTTCCCAACCCTTTGGAGGCCAATGAAATAGCATCCCTTACAAGATTCCTGTCCTGGGTCCCAGATCAAAGACAGAATAAGCCACATCTATCTCACAAACACAGAGACTGAACATGATAATCAGATACACAACACACTCTGCTCCTCATCTCCTGTGTTTCTGGACAGGTCAAAGTGCCTTTAATAGGTTATTCATACACTCATTTATTTCTGCACCAGAATGCAAGCTTCCCAAAGGCTAGGATGAGTGTGGCTTGCCATCCCATAATCCCCAGTGTTAGAAATGAGTTTAGCACAGGAACACACAAAGAGAAAGGACTCTATATTTGCAGAATGGTGCCTAGAATTTCACTTATAAAAAACAAACAAAAATCTCTTTTGTGGTTGCCCTGGTCAGCAGGCCCTTGGCAGCAGCCTGTGATCTCTGCACAATGGTGGAGGAGGGAAAGAAAATAATTTCTCTGAAGTACTCTGTCACACTCAACTGCCCCCAAGTACCTTGCTGCCAGGCCTAGGAGACACGGCAGACCAAGGTGAATCATTCAGACAGAAAACAAGAGCAGAGTTCACCGACTCACCTAGGGCTCATGTCTGAAGTCTCTATTTCTGATTAATCAAGGGGTACGTGCACCAGAAGCTGTGACCAGCACGTCGCTTTGGCCTGCCAGCACCTCCTGTTCTGGAACTGGTTACCTTCCTCTCCTCTGCATTTGAGAAGGCCAGTGCTGTGAGATTCCACAGTCTTGCAGGTAAGGTGTTGTTGCCATTTTACAGACCAACAGGCTGCTCTGCTGCTTGGAAGGAGAGCTGTCCACAGTGAGGCCTCCTCAGACCTCCACCAGACCTCCCACTCACCCCTCTGCAAGCCCAGAAAGTCAGGAGCCTGCAGGCATCACTTTCTCCAGACCTGAAAACAGTGTGCAAAAATGCTCCGTAGAGTGAGCTGCGCGCCCTCATGTGGCCGTGCTTGGGAATGCAGGTGTGGCCATGGGATCACACTAATTCAGGGCCCCATCTGGAGTAAATGAAAAAAGACCTAGAAGCCCCTGGACACGTCTTCCCTGAATTTTGCGTGTTGAGAGACCCTTAGAGAACTTAATTTCTTATAATGTCCCCTTTCTATGGAGAGGGCTACAAGTGGCACAGCCCAGACTCCTGTACCCTAAAGTTTCCCTTTGGGAGCTCAGGAAAGACCCAAAGGACGACAGGCCATTGATCTCTCTTGAAAGCTGTAGTCTGAGCTGAGTGAGGCCTCTTCAGAGCTTCCCTGAAGCACAGCTCCGGGAAACAGGGAGTAAGACAGAGTGCTCATTCTCTCCATTTTTATTCCAAATCTTAGCAGATGCAAACAAATCATGAGCCAGCCACCTTGTTCTGAGGCTGCGTACTCCGCACGCTAGGGGGGACATTCGAAATCAGTTATGGAGATTCAGATTTAGCAAAGTTGCCACAAGGCCACACTCTTGGGGGAGCCCTGTGCATCTCAGTGGAGCACTGTTTACCCTTTCCTTCTGTATTAGTCAGGATTCTCTAGAGTAATAGAACATACATAGATAGATAGATAGATAGATAGATAGACACAAAGTGATAGAGATATATAGATATCAAGATAGATAGATAGATAGATTGATATGTGTATACTATGTGATATATGGATTACTTATTAGAATCATTTATAGCCTGTGCTACAGCTAATCCAACAATGACTGCCTATGAATCTAATATATGTTCAGTTCACGAGGCTGGCTATATCAGCTGGTCTTCAGTATATGCCAGAATTACTTGCTTTAAGGCCTGTGAAGGAAAGGACTTGCCAGCGGGCCACCACTTGCTCAGAGCAGAAGGGGGGGGGAGGTGATGGGGAGGAGGGCAGTGAGCAGGATGTAAAGTTAATAAGTAAAAAAATAATTAATTAATTAATTAATTTTTAAAACGAGTAAGTAAGGGCTAGGAAAGTACCTCAGAGACTGAGATACAAAACCACTGACATCATACATACCAGATCCTGGGTTGCAGGCCCAGCAGTGCAAAAATAAACAAATTGGAAATGGAAGGAGCCCACTCTGGCAAGCAGCCTTCATTATTTTGGCCAACTTCCCACGGTCTGATGCCACCTTTGATTTAGCGAAAGACTGTCTGACTTGTAATGTTAGGTGCTATAAAGGTTCGAACGAGTATGGCTCCCACAGGCTCATGTATTGGAACGCTTAGTTCCCAGTTGTTAGAACTCATAGGGAAGAGTTGGGAGGGGTGGTCTTGTTGAGAGAGGCATGCCACTGGGAGCAGGCTTTGAGGTTTCAAAAGACTCAAGCCATTATCAACATCCCTTTGAGGATCAGTGAGCAATTAGCTACTACTCCGGCACCCTGCCTTCCTGCCTTCCTGCCTTCCTGCCTTCCTGCCTGCCTGCCTTCCTGCCT
>JADRCH010000231.1:3724141-3775727 GCA_019843965.1 Rhynchomys soricoides | reverse complement strand
CTGCCTGCCTGCCTGCCTGCCTGCCTGCCTGCCTGCCTGCCGCCATGTTTTCCTTCATGATAGTCACGGGCTCTAACACTCTAAAACCATAAGACCCAAAGAAAGTCTTTCATCTAGAGTTGTTTCAGTCAAGGTGTCTTAGCACAACAACAGAAAGGTAACTGAGACAAATGTCAGACTTTCCAGGAGTGCTGCTACACACTCATCATGCAGAACAGAAGAGAAATGAAAAAGCACTGCTGACAGTTTGTGACATAAATGATGCAGCCAGAAAAGAGCAGGTGAAGCTATTGACTCTGAGAAACTGACTCTTAGTACTGTAACACACAACACCAGGGAAACATAACCCTGAGAAGGATGAGCTCCAAGAGGGCATTGGGGGCTTACGGTCTCCATGTGCTTGAAAACACAGGCCACATTATGTTTTTGACATTTGGGTGACATGAGAAGCATTTTAGATGACTCTGTTTCTAGCCTTCCCTAGGACCAAAAGGAAGCTCTGGAAGGCTGCACTCTGAAGGCTGTCACCAACAGACAAACAAAGCAGATCCAAAAAACAAAATTCATTCTGTGCTCAGGCCTGCCTCTTGCTGGAGGAAGTGGTGCTCAACAGAAAAGGACAGAACCCTATTCCAAAGGGACCCATGTGTTCATTCTGGGCTCTGGAAAAACACATTGGCTTTCCCTTTTCTCCTAGCCAATTGATGACGCCCTTCCTTACTCACCTTTCTACTCTTGGGCTGTTGATACACAAAGAATCAATTGTCCCCATGCACAGAGCAGGATTGGGGACACTGAACATTGCAGCCAAGTTCTTCACCCGGTTTGTACTTTACCTAAGATGTTTCAGAATCTCCCAAACCAGCCTAAATCTGGAAACCAAGGACAAAGTGTTGCCCTGACAAACACTGAAAAACGTTGTGAAAGTTCGTAGGTTTTGCATATAGGCCTTACCTAGTCAACATCACTGTCTCTCTGAACCCAGACAAGAACTGCCAAGTGACTGAAACTATCTCGAACCGATACAGGGCTATGGGGCCATGGCTCAGCAGGTGAACGTTCTTGCAACCAAGCCCCTGAGTTCCATCCCTGGGCCCCATGTGGTTGAAAGACAGAACTGGCTCTACACACACACACACACACACACACACACACACACACACACACACAAGCATACATACACAGAGAGAGATAGAAAAAAAGTCAGACAGACAGACAGACAGAAGACACACAGGCACAGAGATTAAATGCAACATTTTTTAAAGGAAAGAAATACAGTGTCAGGCAGATTTCTGTTTTGTTATGTGTGTTTTGCTCTGTGTTTGTCTTACGGTTTTGTGTTGTGTTGTCTCTGGGATAGTGTGTGTTTTGTTGCATCTTGTTTGTGAGACGAGATCTTGCTATATAGACCAGTCTGGCCTCAAATTTGTGATGCTCTTACCTCAGCCTCCCAAGAGCCAGAATTACAGACACGTGTGGCCATGCCAAACTGTTTATTCAACAGGACATTCTTTAGAAGTCACATTTGAAATGTGAAAAGAAGTCAAGTTGACTAGAATAATCCAATATGATATGGTATACTTCAAAGTGTAAAAATTCACAATTGAAAATGAGATATTTTAACTTGATTTTGATTTGAAACATGGTGTGGATTTTACAATTCTAAGACCTTGCAGTCCAGAGCAGCGTAGCTTGGAGTTCTCTGTAGTCATGTGAAGTTCACAAGAGCACAGATCTGGTGTTCATCTTTGATTCATGGCACAGAGCACCACAGTCAGACACTATGCCAAGCCACAGGTAGTGAACCCTCAGTGCTGCCTTTGAAACATAATTGAGCCAAAATCACAGGGTGTTTCCATCTCAAGTGACTGTCCCAGGAACGAGGGACTAGGCTGGACCGGGGCCCTTCTAGAAGTTAAATGAGGAGCCTAGGCTGGCTTCTTCGGTAAATCAGTGTCCACCCACTGATGCTGTCACCTGGTCACACCTGGTGCTGTCAGTGGTACTGTTGAACTACCATTTAATTCCAAGATGAGAAACCTGTTATAAACTGCCCAGTTTTTCTCTGGGCAGTGGGGACAATGAGATGGCTGCTTCCCTATTTTCTTTGGAGGCCAGGAGACTCAGGGATATATCTACTATTCCGAAAAGATTGCTCTGCCACAGGGCTCGAAATGCACATATTTTGGAATGGTCCTGATTGTGAGAAGTTAAGAAACGGGTTCCATTTGTGGGAACAGATACAGGAAGCAGTTTGTCAATTTGACCACTAGGTGGAGGCATTCTATAATAGAAGACACCAGACTTCAACTCCATGTAGGCCTATTTGGCTACTGAGTGACATTGGGCCTGTGATCTTTACCAGAGGAAGCTGAGTTTTATGTCAAAAAAGGGGTGCTATTGCAAAACTGAACTGAGATTAAATGCACCTTGAGAAGTCAGAGAAGTTTAATGTTGTTTAGTAGGCGCGACTCAGGCAGGTGACTTAACTTCTCTGAGCTCAAGTGTCCTCCCTGGAGAGGAGATGCTACAGTATGTGCAGTAGAACTCCAACTTGTAGAACTTAGAGGCATATGAATCCCAGGCCACCAGGCACATCAGGATCATTCATGATTATCACCTAACGCCCATATACCTCAAGAAGCTCATGTAGTACTTTACCAGGGTGCCTGGCCTGTTATTGTGGCTTCTAGGTGAACAATGAAGAAAGATGCTTCAGACCAGGCTGCTCTCCCATTCCTCCTCAAACTGTAGAGACTGCTCATGATCTTCTCCAAAGTTCCAACATACTATCCTGCAAAACTTGGAACAATACTACTAAAATTTACATGGAATTATAAAACACAATGACGCAGGCAGTAGAAGCAAGCAGCTTTCATTAAGAGTTGAGATTCACCATACAGAATGTATGTCCAGATACCAACCTGCTGTGGGTACCACGTGTAGACAGCATCAACCCTAACCCATATGGGCTTCCAGACTTCACTCAGTGTTTACACTGGTAAATGCTTAACTTGTAAATCATTCTCCACAAAGAGCAATTGCTAAGTAAGCAGGCTCTCCACTCACTCGACTCTACCTAGAGCTACAACTGTGATTTCTTCCTTTGCAGTCTGCGCCCACAGGACTACTAGCTTTGTACCATGACACCATGACAATTACCATCGCCAAGTAACCAGGGTGCCTTTGAAACTCAGTCTGGTTTTTTGCAGTTCTCAATAATACACTTTGTTTTGTTGAATTTCAGTCTTAATTTATATTGCAACAAAAGAAGTTCACGGCTGAGAATGATATTAAAATTATATAGAATATTCTTTCTTTAAATCCCACCTCTATCATGCTAATTCTTGCCACTAAAAGTAGTTTAATTCTTTCCTAAAGCACCCAAGTCCCCATAACGAATAACCATGCCCATTCTCCATCTCTTAATCATCGTGTGTGTATGTGTGTGTGTGTGTGTGTGTGTGGTTTAAGCCAGACATCAGATCCTGAAGTCTTTTGTAAGAGCACTTATATAAAGCCACAGAGAGTCTGGAAGTCTGAAAGCTGAGCCTTCCAAAAGTGCTGAATTCTTAAAAGTGCCACTATTTCCCTCATAAAACATAAGAGAAATTTTATTAAAGTGCTTCAGGGGCACGATTTGGGGTCCAGTGCTGGCTCCTGCTGTAAAATGTGTTTGGGAAAAGAAGGTAGGCACAAGACATTCAATGTGTAGTAAGGTTCCCAGAAATGAGGCTCCAAATATAAGTGGTCCAGACACCTCATACTGTACCCCTGGATTCCTGTGACAACCTCTGAAAGCAAGCTGGAGTTTTGCCTGTCCCATTCCTAAGGTGGAAAGTTGCTTTCAGACATAACAGCCATTTTCCTGGGCAAGGGTCTGTGGCTATGGCGAGTCAGTGGGTCTCCCAAGATGTCTAGCTTTAGCAGATTCATCCCCAGGAGAAAAACAGTTTGTACAATCATGCACTTAAGCCAGGTGACAAGGGGGCATCCACACTGGGAAGAGAAGGTACCACTGTTATCTGCAGACATGATCCTGTACACAGACCAGCTCTTGGGGCCCATAAATAGCATTACTGAAGCTGATAACAGCACAATCCCAGTCTGCGATCCATATACAACAATCAATTGCATCTCTCTATACAAGTGTTCAGCAACCTAAAATCTATAAGAAAGAAAACAACAATAAAATTTCCCCTGTGATAGCATAAAAAGAATAATATATTTGGAAATAAATGTAAGATCTGTATCCTGACGAATATGAGACAGAAATAACTGAACTGGCAGCCCATGTTTGTAGGCAGGGAGATTCAGCACTGTCAAGGTGATGGTCAACCCAACACCAGAAGACTCCTGCTGTCCTCATTGAAATCCTGTGTGCTTTTGAAGAACTTGACCAATGATCCCTGAATTTACATAGAACTGTAACAGACTATGAATGGCCTAAATAGTACTGACTGACCAGGGAGTACTTCCTTCCTATCATAATGACGCATTATAAACAGTGCACACGGATGCAAGAACACACAGAGAACCTTAGGACAGATGTCGCTCTGCAGAAACAAATTCTTCTCTTTACACTTAATTGATTTTCAGTAAAGGTGCCAAGACCAGTGCTTTTAAGAACTGGAAGATGATAGTTACATGCAGATGAACACAAGCCTTTACTTCGTACTGGGTACCAAAACCAACGGGGTTCAGTGTAGGAATCTTGTAAGATACTTGCTACAAGAAGTCACAGAAGACTATTTTTGAGATCTTGGCTTTGGCAAGGATCCAGGTATGACACCAAAAGAACAATGAGGTAAATTTAAAGAATGTTATATTTGGCCTTATCAAGATTTAACTATCTGAGCTCCCTAAAATATGAAGATCAGCAACCATCTGGGAGAAAATAACTTCTCAAACTCATATCCAGTAAGCTGTTTGAATCTAGAACAAAGTGTAACTTCACACTTCCATAAGACCAAGAATGCCCACCAGAAAACACAAAGATGTAGATAGGCCTGTCACCAAACACCATAAAGGAATAGCTAGTGACAACACAGAAAGATGACCCATTAGCTATTAGGAAAATGCAAACACAAAACCACAACTAGGCATGGTTTCACAGTCACTGGACTGGATGTACAAAAAAAGCACAGTGACAAAGTTTGGCAAGGACATAGAGGAAGGAGGACCACCAAACACTGCCTGTAATGACATGGAACTGTGCAGGCTCCTTGGAAAATAGCTTGGCAGCTTCTTGAGAGAGGAAACATCAATGTATCCCATGTCCCAGCAATTCCATTCATAGGAGTATTCCCGAGAGAAAGAAAAATACATCCATATGAAGGTCTAACCCCAGATGTTATTGGGATCTCTATCATAACAGCCCTAAATGGGAAGTAAGTAAAGTCTTTCAGTGAATGGATAGACGAGTTGTATATAGATGCCCATGCAATGAAATAAATACAAATGTAGTTATAGCTGGTTATAACTTCCTGGAAAAGGACTGCATCTTCAGTCATTTCTGCAGTGACACAGGTAAGGGCCTGTCTTCCTGACATCAGAACCAGGACTATGGCTTCACGGGTTCACTCCTTGTTTCACTCAGGATACCGAGGCTGACTGTGCTTGTGTCAGGGATAGTTCAACTATTAGTGACAGATGTTGTTCTTCTCAAACGTGGCTCGCTTTTTCCCTTGGCACATACAAGCTAGGCATGGGGAGATTCACTCTACCTTATGGCAGTCTCTCTCTGGGTTCTCCATGCTGAATGTCCTTATCATTGGTTCTGTTCGCATGCTCCCGAATAGGAGTGCCAGAGATGTAAATGTACTCCGAGCAGTGATTTCCTGGGTTGCGTTGCTAGAAGACTGTTTGCTGTAAGGTCCTGGCTGTCACTATATTAGCTTCACCTTCATGCCTAAAAGGACAGAATGTGTACACACGTGGATGGGTTTCTAAACAGCAGTGGAATGCTGCTAGACACTAGAACGGGCCACACAAAGGGGAGGGGGCTTGCTTGGCTTACAACTCCCTTTGGCTGAAGACTTGAAGCTTCCGTGGCTTTGTTCACGAATGCCTGCCACCCTCCAAGCTTGGATGACTTGAAGAGAAGGCCACCGGATTCTGCTGCCTGGTTTTGAGCCAAGGACAAAGAGCCTAAGCTTTATGCTCTTTATTTATACCAAGCAGAGACGGTCAGTCCAGCTCTCTGTAGCACAGTGTTTCTTGGAGCTTCCTTTTTAAAGTTACAGGCTTACTGACTGCATACTGTGAAGCAATAGGGGGGGCAAGGCAGACTACCCTGCTAAAATCTAATCAGGCACCTTTGACTTATTTTGCATAGAGGAATAAAATTCTCATGCTGGCAGCTATTTTTTCTGCCATAATTTCTATACTCCCTGGCCAGCAGCCAGTCTCAGCAATGTCTGTCTAATGAAGTTATGCCATTATTTTTCTCTGCTTGTCAAAGTGGACGTTTTGCCTTTCTTTTTAAACAAACTCTTGTACTGTCTGTCACTCAACACTTAGAGATTAAAAATGCCACAGATAATGTTCCTTGCCCTGTACATTCCACTTGGCCTGATGGGAACAAGAGATTTCTATAGGGCCAGGCATGTGCACATGGGTGGCTGCACGGGGGTGGGGGCTCGGAAAAGTGACAAACAGATGTTCTCTCTTCCCTCTTCTGCCTAAAGGCAAAGGTGTGACTAGCATTCTTGGTTCCTTTTAAGGTGTGTGGTCTGGGCTTTCTCCAGCCTTTGAGAAGTCTCACTAGGTTAGAGGATTTGTATTTTATATTGTACATTGTATATTATTTGAGAATTAGGCATCTTTCAAACAAGACATTGTTCCTCAGCCCATCCTCTTTCCCAGATTCACTGGTGAGAAAATAAATTATCTTTATATAGGGTGGTTTTCCAAAGCTGTCTGTTCTCATTTTGTACTTATAAGTTTTCTCTAAACTTACTGAAATAGCCATATATCATAACATACACACACAGAGGATCAGTCCACTATCATCAAGGTGGGAACATGATGGCAGCATCCAGGCAGACACGGGGTTGGAGAATCTGAGAGTTCTAACTCTTGTTCTGAAGGCAAGGAATAGACTGGCTTCCAGGCAGCTAGGATGAGGGTCTTACATACAGTCCACACCCAGAGTGACGCATCTACTCCAACAAGGCCACACCTCCTAATAGGGTCACTCTCTGGGCCAAGTATAGGAACCATCATTTTATATATATATATATATGTGTGTGTGTGTGTGTGTGTGTGTGTGTGTGCGCGCGCGCCTGCGCTTTAAAAACCATCCTGTTTATTCTTATTTTGTACTTTTGTTTTTTCCCTAAGCTGATACAGCCAGTCATGTATATGTATGTTGTGTATTATATATATATAATATACATGATACAGGTTTCTTATCAATGTTTCAAAAACATTTAGAGGGAAAACTGTGGCTTTATTGAACTTGTACAGACGTTATACACATTATATTTGCATATTATTTATAGTATATTGAGCATGGTAAGCTATCTCAACGTCACAAAACACATGAGGGTTGGTGTTTAGGGTTATATGTAAGCAGTATGTGGTTTTGTTTAAAGAATTTAAGCACTCTTGTATTTTGGTATTAAGAGCCCCAAACCAATCTTCCTCAGACACCAAAAGACACTTGGTGTCTTCACTGATTTATCTCCTGCATATATACTTTACACAGTCCAAGTATATAATTGAAAAACATCTTAGTGGGTGTGTCAGGTATACAGCTCTCATTATAAATCCACTTTAAAATGTTTCTATCACTCAGTAAAGACCTACATACTCATTTATTAATGCTTACTCTTTCCTATCAGATACATTTTTATTTTTGTGTTTATACATTTTCTACTATACATGAGATATAGCATCATTCAGGATGTAATATCTCATGTTAGACTTTTTCGATTTAGCATGCCATAGCATATGTCAGTGCATTTCTTTCCTTACTAAATAGTATTCTGTTGTGTGGGCATATACAACTTGTCTATCCATTCACTGAAAGACTTTACTTACTTCCCATTTAGGGCTGTTATGATAGAGATCCCAATAACATCTGGGGTTAGACCTTCATATGGATGTGTTTTTCTTTCTCTCGGGAATACTCCTATGAATGGAACTGCTGGGACATGGGATACATTGATGTTTCCTCTCCCAGGAAGCTGCCAAGCTATTTTCCAAGGAGCCTGCACAGCTCCATGTCATTACAGGCAGAGAAAAAGGAGTCCTATGGAAAAAGTAAATGTATATTATAAAGACACAAATGTGAAGTATGTAAAATCGTACCATTATTATTATTGTTGTTTTATGCAGGTATTTATAAGCATACCCACAAGACTTCAATGCACAGGCCTGTATCTCCTAACTTGTTTATGAACTGTTATAATACAGGGATTTGAATACTGCGAACATAATGTGAATATTCTGGTAAATATTTCAGGCCATTGTCTAGCTGTGGAATTATTTTTTGTGTGTGAATACCAGCCATCTTCTTGAGATGTAGGTTATTTCAGGCTTGCCACACATTGACTACAAAGGTGTATCATGAGCAGAACACCATAGCACTATGCGTCTCCCGAACAGCTGGCCAGGGGCAATGTCATGTTCTGTTGACTCTTTGTACTTCTATAGTTGTTTTGTGTGATAACTTTTTATTTTCTTTTAAGAGTAGCTTTATTGAGTTCAGGTAAAAACTATCCATTAGGTTTAGCAAAAACAAAACAAAACAAAAAAAAAAACCAAAAACAAAATGAACAAGCAAACAAAAGAACTGAGAGCAACAACAACAACAAAAAAAACAGTCAAAGTCAGTGATCTTTGAACTAGATCTCAGCTTATTGTGAAAGGTTTTTCTTCATCTAGTTGTCTTGAGGTTAGAACATAATCTTTTAAACATAAAATACTTAAATTTTTATGCTTAATGCATTCTAATGGTAATTATATTCCTGTTGACAAATTGATAACTTTTTACTGATACTCTCTAGCCAAAGGTTGGCAAACTCTGTTGTCTTTGTGAGTCTAGAGTATCAATGGGAAGAGTTGAAGTTACGAATGAGGTTGGTAAGCTTATCTATTTTTTTTAATTGTGCATAAAATTTTATCTAGTAAACTTATCTCTAGGAATTTATGTTGACAGAAATATGTATGTACTGTAGGATATCTATCACAGTATTATATACAATGGTGAATTATGAGAAACATGTCAAAATTAAACACAGAAGTAATAAATTATGAAATTACTTTTAGACATTTCTATAATAATTAAAATGCTATTTTCTAGGCTAAAACTTTAGAAGTCAATATTATCATCATCTAATAATTTCACATTATAAATGATTAAAATAAATTAAACCACTTTGTAAAAACATTATGCAATTGGAAATTATTTCTGACAGATCAACTCTTACAGTTTTATAGGCCATTCATTTTTCTCCTTTGAAATGACAAAGGAAAGTTGACTTCAGTCAAAATATGTGCTATAACTTTGCATCATTCTTTTAGAATCATGGTTCCCTGGGTTCTACTGAATTCCTGGGCTCCTCCATTGCCCAAGACAAACTCTCTCAGAATAACATCAGCCAAAGACCCAAGCTTCGCAGGGTACCCAGGGCTAGCCCAAGCCCTTTCCTGGGCTCTTGGATCTAGCCAAAGCAGCCCATATCACCAGGACTCTGACAGTCTCATATGTGCATCTCATTAGTAACAAAATCAAATGAGTTACAGTAATAATCCAGCACAAACTACTAATTTTGTCAGTGCAACTCCCATTTGCACTGGACCTACCTGTCAGTCATATAGGTACAAAACATCAGCTACAATTTGTCTTGGAAACTTGGGTTTCCTGCAATTTAAAACCACTGTGAACCAATGTGAACAAAAGGTTCAGACTGCTGAATGTGTTGGTATGTGCTAATGATCTTATTTGTATCAATATTTTAGAAATCCCCAATGCAATTATTTACAGAAGGGGCAGCTTTCGAGGTGAGTTTCTCTGTGCCCTGGAACACCTGTAGTGTCCACTTGAGCTCTGTGCGTTCTGTCAGCGCTGCAACATCTGTGCTTCTGGATCTTCCCCCAAGATCCCACAGGCCAGACACACAAGCATACCTAGTGTTCCTTTCACTGCGGTGATTGATCCCTGAGATGTGATTATGCTGTAGAAAATATTCATTCTACAGCAATTTTCAGAGCCAACATGACTGAGAAAGAATTTACAGGTCATACTTTAGAATCTGGGAAACAGCAGTTCCATGTTTTTAGCCGAGGAGGCAGAAAAGAGCCTGTGAGGAGGTTCCTTTTCTCATGCTTACAAAGTAAGTGGAGGAGTATGATGATGGGCAGATGAGCCATCAGTAGAGAAAACGTTCTCCCCAGAGACTCACCCGGAGAGAGGGGGAAGAATTTCAAAATACCTAGATTGTGTCTGAGGTGAGAAGAATGGACCCAAATCTGAATACCACAGCCAACACTTGAATGAGATCTTTGACATGAGGTGATAAAGGGGAAGTTAGTTTAAGAGGGTTGAGAAACCTCAATGTTAAATTCTAAAAACATAGAGAGCAGGATATTATTTTTATGTGACTAAAAAGTTTATATATCTCCCTGTTTTTAGAGAGTAATGAAGGCAAGATACTCAGACTAAACAGAACAGAACAGCATGTGGGACTGAAAGCACAGGAAAAAGGAACCTGGATAGGAGTGAGTATAATGTTGTCTTCCTGCTGTGTTAAACAGGGAATGCAAGGAAAGACCACTGTTCCAGAAGTGAGTGGTGTGGTGGCTAAAACTGCCAGCCTTCTGCCCCAGGTACTGGGCTGACTCAGTTACCTGAACACACAGCAGCCAGCAGAGCCACTACACCCCCTCCCCTCAGACCAACAGTCAAAAGACAGAATCACTAACTCCTGCTTGGCTGCTCTTTTCAGGGGAAAGATAGTATTTAGAGTGGAACATATAGAATCGACAGCGGAAGTGGAAGCACTGAAGTGATCATGCTCAGCTGAACAAGACTTGAGTCACTGTGAGCTTGTACTCACTAGTAAGTCAGACAGCCTTGACGGTGAGAGAGGTACCAGCTTCTGGCATGGAAAATGCCACTGTCGAACTTAATTACTGAGGAGGTGTCCCTCAACTCGTTCTGGGATATACATACAAATGTACACACATACACATACAAATCTCTCTTTAGATCAATACAATGGTATTCTCTTTGTATCAGTTTTTCCATGGCTTATCTGATTAGGAAGGACAAATTGTACACTCCCTATTTGCATGTGAAATTTTATTAAACAGGTTTTCCACTGAAGGAATCTTGTATATATGTACTGTTTAAAAATGACTGAAAATCAACCTGACATTTTCTTCCTTGCATAGCTTTGTACTGAGGTAGTGTCTTCAGACTAGTAATCCATCCTAGTCCTTTCTTAAGGTGGGTACTTTATTCAGATAGAGCCCAGAGCACAAGACTGTTGCAATCAGTGAGCATGTGGAAGAGCTGCTCAGCCCTGGGATTCCCAGGTATCACAGCTTGGGGTATAACGTGTGTGGAGAGAAGCCTGTAAACGAAGAATCAGAATTTGAAAATAGCAGTATCCTGTATGTTCATGGGGAAGGGAGATTAGAGAAAAACTGTAGAGACAAGCACATTTTTATAATTATGAACTTTATTTTTTATTTACTAAGCCAACACTTTCAGGAGAGAGACTTTACATCCAGTTTCCATAATTCATTTTACAGGCAAACTCTAATATACATTATGTACTCTGAACTGGATTGTAAAATCAACGGGAGAACATTGCAGATACTGTTTCTGGCTTTAGTCAGTCATGACTAAGTTCTCAAGGCTGGCATTACTCATCAGGGCAATGATCTACCAGGAAGAAAGGGCAGCTTTTATTCAACAAGGTGAAGACACAATCTTTAATCAATTACATAATTACAGGAACCTCATAATCATTTGTCCAAATGTATCCTCTCAAACTGCTGCAGCAGAAAGTTAAAGGGACCTGTGGGAAGACCAACAGAAAACAGAACTCAAGCATCTGAATGAGGAAAAGAACAAATGATCATCTCCAAGGAAAATCCCATGTGTTTATATTACAGCTAGACTTCATTTTCAGATGTGTGCATACGCATGCAAACGGAACTACCCAAGCTAACTCAGCAACACGGAAGCTACTGTGCAGAATGGGGAGGGTGGATATGGTGCTACAGTCTTACTGGACTCCAGTGCAAGCTCTTTTGACCCCAAAGTGCAACTCGGGAAACTGGTAGGACCACTCTGGTGGGAAACCGGGAAGCCACCTGCATCTGGAACACGATCTATGGCGTGGAACCTCGGAAGAGACAGTTACCGGGGTCAAGTTGCCTTGATCCACCAAGTAAAGTACTTAAAGGAATGGTGGACATTCAAAGAAAACTTAGTGCTACCATGGGCAAAGTGGCATGCTGGGATACGGTTCTGAGAAGCTGCACAGCTACCTTTAAACAGCAACTGCAGAGAAATTCATTTCACTAAACAAAGCCACGCCCGGAGGAGGCATCTTGATATCTCAGGCACAACTCCAAGCAATTAAGCTCATTTAAAGTGCGTATCTGATATTTTCTTTCATCCTCAGATTTTTTTTTTCTTACTAAAATGCTTAGTAAGTTCCCTAACACCCATAAATACAACGAACAGTAGTCGATGTGCCTGAAAATACTGCACGAATAAAAACACGAGACCCAAAGGAAAAACAGGTAGGTAAGTATCAGTGTTTAGAAAGCTTCCGAACAATACGACTCTAAAATCCTTCGTTGGATGCCTTGAAATCACCTGTATCTATGCCAATGAACATCTCAGACCAAGCTTTCTTTGAACAAACTCAATGCTACATAGCAAAACTCTAGCTCCAAAACCAGCTTACTTTTAAATGCATCCTGTTAAAAAGCCAAGGAAATAATTCTGTATATATTTTTTTCCATACATGTGAAAATTAACCAACCTCCCCCTTGGGACTTAGAATTCACCTCCTCCCATTTCTTCACCGACAGAATAGGGGGAGTGAACCATGTTCCTGCAGGGGACAGTTGGCATGGAGCTGAGGTGGTTTACAGACACAAGAGAATGAACCACATTGAGAAAATGACCTCTGCTTACTCAGCAGTGCCAGGCCCTCTCATTTGGACTGCTTAGTATTACTAGGAGCAGACAAGATGATATTCTTGCAGTTTTTCCAGAAAACTGCAGGCCAATAGTCTATGTTATTTGTGAATGCATCCTAGATATTTTCTCTGGGTAGTGTATCTGAAGCACACATTATGCTTCAAAGCCATACTGATGAGGGCTGGGAATGTAGCTCACTTGGTAGTGTTTGCCAGGCACACATGGAGCCCTAGATTCAGTCTCCAGTGCCACACAAAACCAGGTGTGGTGGTGCACGACAGTAATCTCAGCACCCTGGAGATAGAGGCAGGAGATCAAAAATCCAAGGTTATCTTTGGCTACACAGTGAGTTAGAAGCCAGCCTGGCATTATGTGAGGCTCTTATCTCAAGAAAAATGAAATATATTGGTAAGCCTGCTTATCTTCTATCAAGACTAAGGCCCAACGAAGGCATAGAGAAGGTGAACTGGTAGATAAATATTTCTACAAATTTGTCAGGGAGAAAACAATTAAGGTGGGCCAAAGATCAGAGTAAAGAAATTACTGGAGTCAGCACTTTAATAGAATAGACAACAAAGACACTCCCCTCTGACAATAGGGTTATGATAAATTTAAAATTCAAACTTTCCTTCAAGGATAAACCAATTTGTAGAAGATTTCCATAAAGTCTGTACAAGTCTCTAATTAAAAAACGCTAATACATTAGTGTGTTGAATTGCGGAGAAGAGAGTATGACTTAGCTGACGTGCGATACAGGAGATTAGTTTTCATCCTCCACGAGGAGAAAGCGGATGTGCCCATTTACCTGTAATTTACCTGTAGCCAGCCTGGCTCACTTTCCTGAACAGAGTAAGTGCTTTTGCGCACAGCAGCGATGACGCAATCCCATCTAGCCCATGTGCAGCATGTCCTGAGCTTCCTCTGACTGTGCCCTGGTGAGAGACTATGCTCGCCTACTCCCAAACTGGAAAAAGGTTTGCATCTCCAAATGGCAAATTCACTTGAGGGCTTCTGACAGTTAAGGGAAGACGGCCCCCAAATGGCAGCAAATGCGACTTTGCAACCTTCCACTCAAGCATTTGATATCATGTTTCTCTTTGTAACCTAGGTACATTTAAAAAGAAGGCCTTAGACGTTTAATTGTTTTGGCCATAATGCCTTTTGATACATTTTTGGTCAGCTAACCAGACATTGACCCTGTAAGGTTATCTTTCTGAGAAACCTTAATGTGAATTAAACAAACTATGACCAGCCTAAAGATGGCATGATTTGGGCAAACATGAGGTAAATTCACTAGACTGCCTAATAAGTGTCCAGGAGCACAGCTGAGTTCCTGTACACGGTCACCCAGAGGCCCACAGCTACCTTCCACAGGACATCTGGAGCAATCTCTCTTAACCCACAGCTACCTTCATGGGACATCTGGAGCAATCTCTCTTAACCCACAGCTACCTTCACGGGACATCTGGAGCAATCTCTCTTAACCCACAGCTACCTTCACGGGACATCTGGAGCAATCTCTCTTAAAGTATTCTTTCTCAACTACAAACTTAATTTTTCCCCAAACCTACTTTTCAAGAAACTGTCATTCATTCTTACACCAACAGAAAAGAGAAACTTAGGAAACAGAGAAAAGTGACTTCTTATGATAGTCTTAAATTTATATATTTTTCTTAAAGTATTTTAACTCATTTTTTAATAGAAAATAAGCTTTAAAGCCCTGTTTTATATCCCATCAAAATTTTGTGCAAATATCTCAAGTCCATTATTCCAGTCTTTGGACATTAAGAAAAAGTCAATAAACACAAATATTAGACTAAAGACTTAATTTTAAATTCCCAGGGATGTTATGGAAACTTGAAAGTAATATGATGATCTATAAGTCAGGAAGATTCGAAACTCAGTTACCAGCATAAAATCCTAGCACCAACAGAGGTTACAACTGATAGACCACAGGCATCTCAAGCTCTCCAAATTTACCCAGTAGCAATATAAGCGAATAGTAAATTGTGTGTGTGTGTGTGTGTGTGTGTGTGTGTGTGTGTGTGTAAAACAAGATGTTATAGCAACACAGAATTGGTTTACATAAAATAATGACAACTGTCAGCATGGGAATTTGTCTGATAAATGGAGAAACAGTAGGACTAGGCTGTAGATCCTAGAAAGGAGAGATAAAACTGGTAAGGACCCCCCCACTAAAAGCCTGTCGTTCCTCATTGGGGACCTTTTGCTTAGACCTCATAAATATATAAAACCTGGCCAGAACCTTGCTTACAGACAACTACCCTCCATCCTCACTATGGATCTTTAGTTAAAATAGCAGCCACACTCACAAGAGGAAGCACAGGGGTGAGATTCTGATAACCTGTTATTATGTACCACAACAGGACTAAATCAGCAGAGTACACATCTTGCCTGATACATGGAATATTTTGACTTTTCTGGTATGAAGAAAGAGGGCTGGATAGCATGGGGAGGGACTTGGGGCCTCGGAGATGGATTAGTAAACTTGTGTTTACCTGAGACAAGTACGTGCAAATGGTGTGTAATTCAACCTCATGATATAAAATGGGAGAACCAAACTAGTAGAAGCTTCTGCATTTTAATTTTAAGATTTGCTGAAATGGAACCTCCAACAAAGTAATAAGCTGCATATAAAGCTATCAGAGAGCAGACTGTTTTCAAAGGACAAATTGGCAGGTGATGGCTATGCACTTAATGTATCTTTGGTTTAGGAAGACGAGAATATCGATTAGAGGCCACACAATCCCCAGAATGCAAATTGCTGTGTGAAGCATGCAGCTCTTTTGGTCGTGCTAATGGCCTTGGGATGCTTGTCTTGGCCTGGAAGTTTTGAGGCTCTACTTGGGGATTGCTTATTTGTTTTTGCTTGAAAGAGCCAGAAGGGGGACGGAGTTTAGATGTTTTCAGATTCAAATGATTTGCAAGATTGTTGTGATTAGATGTTGGCTGATGTTTTGAATTGCTTGGTGTGATTCCTGGTGCCTTCTTGCATGTGGAAGTTCTACTTGGTGATGAATCAGAATCTGGAGGAGGTGTCAAAGAACTCAAGTTGGATGGCTTTAAAAGCTGCAAGGACTTGGGCTGAGGACATTGGTTTCTTCCACCCCTCTTAGTCTGGTTCACTGTACTTGATTGGGAAGGGGTCTGAGGAGGAGTTACGAACTGCATGTCACTAGGTTTTTCCTCTGCCAAATGATAAGGCTCTTGAGCACTCAGAGCCATGCTCAGGTTCGTTTCAGAAGGTGTGCCCTTCACCACATCCACTGGGAACTGAGGGCTTGATGAGAAAGGACGCTCTTCCAAACCATGGCTGTTGTCTTGTTGCAAGCCATGGGTAAAGCTTCCATCTGGATGTGCACCACCCGGACACATGCCTTGGCCTGCATATTCATTGTGGGCCTCGATACGTTGTGACTTTATTAATTTTCCCTGGGCGTGGTCTGTAGATCTGGGAAGGCTGCTGGAAGGCTGTAGTACTTGAGGCTGTTAAAATTTAAAAACATTACCAACAATTTATATTAGAAACTTACCAAGAATTAATGCAATTTTAATTATAATCAGGCAAAACTGCTACTTATTATACTTTAATATGGAAAATATGTGATTCTTTTTAAAAGAATGAATTGCAATATTCAAGCAAACTCATGACACATATAAAAATGATAATGCAAACAAAAAAATGACACAAGCAGCAAACACTGAACAAGATCCAAAATTAAATGGGACAAAAGAAAATCTTCAAGTATTTACCAAGGGGGAAGGGAATCCCCACACCAATAGATTTATTATCTTCAACCTTATCTACAGGGGATCTGGAGAAAATTTCAGTGCACTTTGATTTAATTTTCTTACATGGTACTCACAACTAAAGGTAGCCTTCAGTATGTTACCCACTTGATTTTATACACATCACTGTTTTGCATACATGTGTATATGTGCACCGTGTGTGTGCCTGGTAACCGTGGAGGCTAAATTAGGGCATCAGATCCCCTGGAACTAAAGTTACAGATGGTTCTAAGGTGCCCTCTGGTTGGGAACTGATCCTAGTCCTATGCAAGAGCATTCAGAGCTCTTAACCACGGAGTCATTTCTCTAGCTATTATGCATTTTAAAATTCATTCTTTAATGCTTGTTGTCAAATGCTGTATCTCTTTTGAGAATTACCAAATACAAAGTTTAGAATAAGAGACTATAGTATTAGTTTATGTGAAATCCTAATAACGTACACAAAAGCATCCAATACACTTAGTCCAGTATGTGCAAAGCCCTAAGTTCAACCCTTAGAGCCCCCTGCAAGCCAAAAGTCTTTTCAGTGACAGCTGAGAGAATATAGAGATGCAAGCACCTGGAACTAGAATCAAAGCACAGAAGACAAGTTCTTAAGGCCACATGGCCTTGTGTACTTCAGCAGCCTGCTGAGACAATGCCTTAACAAACTCAAGAGAACATATGATGCCTTTTATTTTTGGCTATCCAGTTTTCAGTTTTTTGTTTTTTTAAAAAAGGTACAGACTAACATAGGGGTCAGATAAAACAATCAGTAACCACTTCCTTTCCCTGATATATACTTTCTAGTTAACATTTTGGGTAAAGTTTCAAAAACTTTGGGTTTGAAATGTAAATCTTAATGAATCATTTTTCACTAATGAAATACTTTCTAACTATGCTAATCTACAAAGAAACCTGCTGTAGGAATGGATCTCTCTGACCTCATCACTGTTCTGCTACTCCTTGGCCAGCACTGGAAGTGGCTGCCCAGGGTCAGCAGTGACAGACTGGAGTGGCATGGCTAGGACTGACTGTGAGAACAGAGTCACCACTCAGCAGGGATGGCTGAGGGAGGCCCAGTACTTTAAAAGGTAGGGAGGAATCTGTCAGTCAACGCTCCAGCATGGAGCAAGGAGGGGCCCACAAGCTCCAAGTCCTGTGCAGCTATGAACCAGCAGCCAGCTTTGGGAAGAAGGTGTCTGTTTTCGTTAAGGATGCTACCCCTGGTAGGTTAGCCAAGCTGCAGTAGAAGGCCATATACCAAGGAAAACATGGGCAATAGAAACTGGATTGACAGGTTACATTACTTTTACTCTTTAAAAAGAATACGAGGTTGGGCTGGAGAGGTGCAGGCAAATCTTGGAGGGGATGGGGAAGAACTAAGCGGGTGAGAATGATCAGACCATGTGTATGCATTCATTAAGTTCTTTAAGAAAAACATATATTTAAAGGGCAAAACAGTCAAAATTAATCTGTACAGAGAAATAAATATTAACATTAACTCCAGCTGTAGAATGTTTAAAATAAAGCTAGCCCAATCACTGCCTGAAGCTAACTATCCCAGACTTCAAAGACAGTGGGTACTTTCACAACCTACTACCATGGAGATGAATACAAATGGCTCCTAACATGAACGGTACTAAAATTCACTGGATTCACCTGAAGGTATCCTAGTAAGCATATAAAAGTAATTGCAAATGTCAAGAAGATTTAGTAGAAAATCAAGCAGGGCCATACTAAGAAAGTCAAGATCTCCCCAAGCGGGGCCTGGGCATTAATGGCCATGCACGGGGCCCTTGTTTTCTTTTCTTCACCTCCAAATAGAATAAAGGTTTTTCATACCAATGTAAAAGATCTTAAAGCAATTTAAAAACTGAAAATATCATGACAAATTTTTTAAAATGACTTTCTAATAATATATTTATTGCCCTAGGAACAAAAACATTGATCCCGGCCTGCAAAAATCTCCTTTTCTTGTTAAGACAGAGCAGTCAGAGAGCCACCCCTTCAGAGCAGGCCACTGACTGGACACAAGACGTCACTCACACTGCACTCGCTCACGCTCCCTACTTCTTAGAAAGAAACACACGTTAGCACAGCAGGCAGAAGGACGCACTGCACGTATCCAACGGAACAGAACTCCAGTCACAAGACTGACAATTAGAAAGTGACAAAGCTAAGAATATAGCATGCCCTGTCTTTTTCTGAGAAAATAAGACTCAAGAGTTACACCAATAAAGTCTAAATTATCATCTAATTAGAAATAAACTGATTTTTAGAGGATAAGTAATGTAAATTTTACATTTCATAAAAACTTATTTTTAGTAATATAATTAATTTCCCTATCCTAAAGGATTGCCTTATCTTTGAAAACTAATTTTGGAAATTTCACCAATATGAAGAATAAAGATCTTTCAAGAAAGAGGCAAAACCTGCTATATTGTGAGGGCTAAGGAGACAACAGCGGGGAAGCATCCTACCATGGACTAGGCTGGCACTCACCAAGTTACCAGCTAACAGCTTCAACCCACCTATGTGTATTAAAATGCATAGTGTTGGGCGTGAGAAAACCCAAAGGTGGCCACTCAACAGTCCCTATGCTTGACAGAGCTTCTTAAGTAGAGCAGGGAAAATAAACAACAAAACCACTTCTGACAACATGTGATCCAAAAGAAAACAAAAGCCTGACTGGAGAGAAAACATACAAAATGTACAAACGGCTGGACTGAGTTTTTAAAGGGGGAGCAGGCATCGTCAGGTAGACAGGAAAGGAAGGACTGCGGAGACCTAGGTTGCTTCATGGCCATGACTGACAAAACCCACACTGTTCTTACTTAGACGCCATGACAATGTGGAGAGAACACTGCTGGGGGAGCAGGCAAGGCTGGTGCCAACAGGCGCTTGCCAAGCTCCCTAACTCAGTATGCTGGATGGTGAGAGCTCCTGGGAAGGTCAGAGAGCTGAGGCTTGAGAGCACTTCAATGAGGAGAAGAACCTCTAAGTATTTAGTCAGGTAGTGAGCTATCAACAGGCCAACTGAGCTATCACCAACAGCTCAAGTAAAGTTTTAAGTGTAAAATCAGCATACTACTGGGCAGTAAGACAGGTCAACCAGACTTGAGGAGAAGGAAATTCACAGTATGTCTTGTTATCTGGGCAAGGTCTCCCAGGACGTATCAACTAGTCCTTGCATTTCATGGCCGTTAGAGGCTCACAAGACCCATAACATAAGGCAAAAGAAATCCAAGCACCATTGGAGGACTCAGGAATCCTCCTGAAGTGACAGATGACTGAGACTTAGTACTCTGTCCTTGGAACTTGTGGAGCATTTGGTAGGGAAGTTCTCAAATGTAGACTGTTGTCCAGACCCTTGACCTGGACTCTGCAACTTTAAGTCTCACATAAGAATTTTAAATAAACGCCACTATTCTACAAACTCTGCAAATTCTATGAATTCCTCAGGGTAAAAGTTATGTGTCCAGGACAATGTCAGCAATAGGCACTACTGGGGAATTGTGCAAAGGCTGGATGGCCGTCTTTAGTGATGACCTCAGATGCCTGTTTGGACTGCTGGCAAGGATAACCGGAGACAAGGAGTCTCTTTGTGCAAGCTCTATGACACTTTGTTTCGCATACTCGTCAGTATTCCTAGTATTTGTTCCATAGTGGTGACTGAATACTTGCTTGCTATGTAATGAGCAAGGGAATACTAGCTGTGTATTCAATAATGGCTCAACTGGCCATAAACTAGCAAAGATGACCGGTTATGTCAATAATAGATCATTAATGGTTAAATAAAAACCAACCCCTAAAAATGAATGGACAAAAAAGTCTGGATAATAGAAAATAATCCCTTATCTTAAAATGTTTGATGTTAATTACATATTAACTTGAACAGAAAAGTATCTTTCATAATGACCTAGAGGCTTAGCCATCAAGTGGTTTTTGTTTGTCTTGTTTTGTTTTGTCTTGTTTTAACTTCAGTAGGCAGTTCTGGCTCAGGAGGCTGAGAAAACTCTCTCAACATGCGTCAGCCATTTCCCTATTCCAGCTGTAACAGTATGATTACCCATGCGGACATTTAGCACAGGGCTTCCTGACACACGTCACCTGTGATAATTAGTGAGTATAAGCATGAGAGGTTCAAGGTATATGTGTTTTGTAATTGGACCTGGTAGAATAGCCAAGATCTTTATGACATGAAAATAAATTACTTACTACAAAGCATGAGGTTTCTAGGTTCAAATACATGGTTCAATAAGTTAGTCACAGCTATGCGTTTTAAATCAGCAGTAGCCATGTCTATTATGATGTCAAAGCTAAGACACCTTTATTTCCTTCCTGACTGAAGAACTAGAGTTAGAACATTAATGTATATTATAATTTTGAAGGAATTATCGGATGGCTCTATGATGGAGCTACTCAGTAAGACATAGCATTGAATTATTCAGCTTCTAGAATCCGACTAATGTTGGTTTCAATTTTGCATCTATTCCTTACAATTGGTGAAATATGGAGCAAATCATCAGAGTGCCCTTAAATAAAAGTTTGTAATTAAATTTCTGCAAATAAAAGAATGACTATGAGGTCCTTAGCACAATGCAAGGCTTAGCACAAGTACTGGAGAAACGTTATACTCCAGACTGGGAAGCAGGGGATTCCTTCTGCCCAAGCACAGAAACCCCAATTGCAGTTTGTATGTATGCTGGCTACTTTTCCTGAGACTGAGTGGAATGTTACTAGCCTCTTCTTTCTCTAAAATGGGTACACAGATGTTTAATGAAATAATGTTCAAATTTCACACCCTCGTCAGCAAGTGGCAAAGATCTATTTTAAAGTATCAGTGGTTTTTAAATGGAGCACTAAAACATCACTCTCATGTTATTTGGTTACCAGTTATAAATTCATGAGCTTTCAGAATACACAATATAATCAGATTATCTTAAAGTTGTAGTGCATGAAATCTACACATTCAATACCATCATAGAGGTAATAGCTTTCCTGAAAAACTTCCTGCTTGCTTCTGAGTTGATTCTCACCTAGAAAGGATAACAATTAGATACAGCAAGCCCAAACCCACTGGTGGAGCAGTCTGTCTGGACAGAGGTGGCTCCATGGTGACTCACAGGAAGCTTTTCATCATTACTGTGTCATCACAACCCCAAAGTCTCTAGAATTATCACGTTGAATTTCCTAAGCATCCGCCCCTTCCAGTTACTAGCAAAAAGATGGCAACTAAAGTGTCAAGCCCTGAGTAAAAATGTTCCACAATCTGTAAAGTAGAAAACAGGAAATAATCAAGTATAAAATTGCTATTACATAACACACATGAAATACCTGCAATCATTTTCTGGGCTACATATGAGTTTACTGTTATTATTAAACACACTTTAATACTTAAAGGGAAGATGGAAATGGAACCACCTGCAACATGCCTGTAATCTCATGCATGCACGCTTTGACATGCACCATGCAAATGGGAGAAAACAGAAAAGCGAAACGTGACCATGAGGAAGGTGGTGGAAAAAATCTGAAATTGTACTGTACCACGCTTTGTCAGAGAAGTAATGCACTAACTTCTCAACTCCTTGCCAATGGCACAATGGGAGAGCAGAGACAAGAAAAGGACAGGACAATGGCATCAGAGACCAGACAGAACACTGAGAATCGCCATGACTGGGCAGCAGCCAAGGGGATCTGCTCTGCCTGTTTTTCTAAGCATTACTCACTATTGTAAAAAGTACATTTGCACATGGTGAATCATATTTGATATTTATACTTTGTTGCTAAAGTGGTTTACAAGTTAGTACTAATATTCATGCTCACAGAAAAGTATGCTTAACATTTCTTATACAAAGAGATCACTTGAATTTTACCAAACACAATACTGAAAAGAATTTTGAAACAACTTAATACTGCTATTCCAAGAATTAAGACCTCATAAATTCCCTTATAAAGAGAAAAAAGTAAAACAACAAAAAACTTTAGTAATTTAAAAAACGTACAGCACATTATAAAGCTAAATAAACTTAGTATTTGCTAGTTTGTTTCTAATGCTACAATGGCAAAAAAGACCTCTTAAAAGTATAACTAACTGGACTTTAACTTAGAAATGATGTTAGAAATGGTACATGACCTTCCACACATCAATGTAAAGGCAAAATATTTAACTAAGCCCCTCTATAAATAGCTTCAAATAAATCCAATCATAGTTCCCAGTGATTTTGGAAACCAGGAATATATTCTTTTGTCCTGTATACTTCAGAATGGCACCTCCAGATCTCAAAAAAAGCTTAAGAGGACATATGATTAATATGTATATTACTTTAAAACTACAGAAATATGGAATTCATAGATTCAGTTAACTGCTTTTAAATTATCAAAGAGATTAAGAGTGGCTGCATTTACTGCAGAGGCAGTCACTGAGGGTGACTGACTCCATGTAACCATCTCTAAAAGACAATCTATCACATCTACCTAGCAGATGTAGAGTACTGTAGGAGAAAATTTCTAAACTGTTTAATAATACAGTTCCACTAGTGTAACCAATAGGGTGTGATTTGCCACAACATCACCTCAGCAACAAGGGCTGCCTAAATAAACACTTTCACCATCTGCAGAGAGGGCATCACAAAAAGCTTCAGACAGAAAATACTAACTATTGCACCTGCCGTAAGTTCATATATTGACAGAAATTAACATGTCTAGGTTTGTGGGAAGTCCTGCCAGACCATCAGTTAGGTGCACATTTCTAATTATCCAACCAATAACTATGCTAGAGAGCATCTGAAATTGACTACAAAAGGTATATGAGATTACAGAAAAAATCTGTCTTAATGTACAATTGACTTAGTTCAGTTTCTACCAAATTACCCTAGTTTCCATTTCAACAAGATATTTTATTTTTATGAAAAGTCACTCCCAAAGCTAATGGCTCATTAAAGCACAACAGCTGATGCAATCGTGCATACAGAGTTGACTGACATCATGTCTTGGAGTCAATCATATTGGGCCACCATGTAAATCAAGCCTATCAGCATGTCTGACAGTTGGAATATGCACGGTAACTGCCCCTAGTGCACACACACAGCACTTAACAAATGATTTCCTTCCAGAGCTCTGCCTAAGGAAGTGCCTGCACTGGATTATACACAAAGATAAAATGCACTAGAGTACTTTATGTGGACTAGAAGAAAAATATTCAATCATAACTACACTCAAATACATTGTCATCTACCAAAAAAGAGTGATTTCAAGTTATACTATGTTAAACATGTTTGTATGATTCTAAAGTATCTAGAACTACAAAAGATTATCACCTTATAAAAGACTAGAAGGAAGTACAACTTTTTCAGATCTTTTAGCTCCTTTATAATGAGCCCCCCATACTGTATATCAGAGGAAATTTTAAATTTTACAGAAAAGGTCATCTACAATAAATTGCAAGACGCAGGCTCTGGATTTAGAATGAAATTCAATTGTAGTGTATTTACTTATCCTGAACAAATTACAGCATCACTCTGACCAACTGATTTACATTTCTGACTACAAAATCAGAATAATTAATAGCTCTGACAAGAGCTATGTGGAGATGAAGTGAGAATTCAAATACACCTACATAGTCAATGTTATTTTTATCCTTTTCTTAAATATATGTCTATATTTTATAAACTACACATAAATGTTTCCAAATATATTTGGAAATAATTTCCAAAATGCAGCATTTAATTATTGGGTTAAGGCTATGGACCCTGACACATGATTCTTGAGCCAAAAAACAGTGAGTAAAAAAAAAAAAAACAGTGAGTAAGCTATGGGAAATAGGCAGGCTATAAATCCTACCATTTTAATGTAATTCTGGTAAATATAATTATTAGAATATAAATTTAGGCATCCAGAAGCACATTGAGAAATTGCTGAACTGTTAGGACAGATGAAGGTATACTTGATATGGCTTGTGTACCTTCCTTTCCATCTAAGCTGCCTGACAGAGATACAGAGAGTTACTAAGTTATTTTAAGTAACATAAGCAAGAGAAAATTCTGATGTTAAGTGTAGCAACAAATGGGTGTTGTTCTTAAATATGATTTTTAAGCACCAAGTATGGCAGGAGAAGCTATCTGGACTTGTCATTAAGGCCTTCCACTTGCCAGAAGCATTTTTTTAAAATTAATTTTTCCTCCTCTACAGCAGGAATTGCATCATTCTCAATCCAATGCAGGTGGACGTCAGTGTGGAAGGAGTAACTCACGCCGCTTAACTGAAGTCTCCACAGACACAGCAGGAAGGGTCTCTACATACCTAAACAGATTATTTTCTGTAGCTATAAACATTTATTTGAAATCAAAAGTAAGACAGCACACAAAGTAAATATTTAGTATTCATTTTTAATAAAAAATATAAAAGAATACAACTCATCAGTTCTAGAGAAAGCCATGTAAGAACCAGGAACTTCTACACTTCTATTTCCCAGACTTATTCTTAAATTTAGCAAGATTTCTGGCAAGTGCAGCTTTGTGAAATGGCCTGGGTACATACTCCTAATAACCGATGCTCTCATGACAGGCTGTCTTCTACACTGGATCTACCACTGTGTGCTCACTACAGGCTGTCTTCCACACTGTATCTACCACTGTGTGCTCACTACAGGCTGTCTTCCACACTGGATCTACCACTGTGTGCTCAGTACAGGCTGTCTTCCACACTGTATCTACCACTGTGTGTTCACTACAGGCTGTCTTCCACACTGTATCTACCACTGTGTGCTCACTACAGGCTGTCTTCCACACTGTATCTACCACTGTGTGCTCACTACAGGCTGTCTTCCATACTGTATCAACAACTTTTAACATTTTTCACTCACTCTTACAACTCAAAATAAACACCAAACTGCTCTGTCTGAAGACTCAGTCACACCCCCTGGCCTCTGTATATGACAATAAACATAGTACACTCTGGTCAATGCTCAAGCAGACATCAGAAAGAACTTTTAAAATGAAACATTACAATGAGAGAGATATTCCTTTACTCATACCTATTATTTATAATCAACCTCTATAAAAACTGAGTGCTGGGAACCGAAAACTACATAAACGCAGAAACAGGCATATCATGCTGAATGTTCATTTAGTACAGAAAGAAACCCAAGAGCTTTCTTAACTGTCTCTGACAAACCATTGGTTTCATTCCTATGACTTCACGGCCTTACTTCATCTCTCTCACACACAACCTAAAGGAGGCAGAAAAGTAGCTTTGTTAGCACCTGGTAACACCCATCCTCAGGGGTGACTCTCAGACAGTACAGTGTTAGCACATGGTAACACCCATCCTCAGGGGTGACTCTCACATAGTACAGCAGCTAAAGCATATTTCTCTTCCAAAACAACCTCTCATACTCAGTGAGAGATGCTGAAGGGGGTGTGTAATGATCCTGTAGCTATGGCTACAAGGATCCTATGAGAGTCTCTACATAAAGACATATCCATTCATCCCTGAGAGGTTAACACAGCCAAATCATACAATTGATCCTTATTGTATCTGGAATTCATGCAACTTATTTATAATTTTGATAAGTAAAGACATAATTTTTGAAAAATTTTATTCTAAGTTAATTAAAATTCTCCTTGGGACTCTTGATACTTTACCCTAATGAAAATTAGTGGAAAAAATAGTAGGAATCACAGAATAATCCATGGAGAAGGTTAGAACCAGCTCTGATTGACTCTTTTTTACTAATATTAGCTTTTGCAGGGGGTTACTTTTCAAAAAAAGATAAAATACAGCCAACTTACCAGATATAATAAAATACATAATCTAAAGCAGTCAAGATGTGTGGAAGGTCGAGTAATAACTGAATTATTAAAAGTGTTAGTAAACCATGCATATTCAAAGCCACTGCTTCTATGCTGTGAAGCAGCTAACAAATTATAAAAGACATTAGTGGTTTTAAAACGGCCTTGAAATTTTTTAAAAGATTTTTTTTTTAGATGGCAATTAAATACAATTAAAGCCTTTGATTAGGAGATATTTAAAGTGTGCAATGGTCTAGTAAGTCTGATCCCTAAACAGTATGCATCTGTCCATCAAATCTGAGTACATTGTAAAACTAAGTAGGTAAAAAGTAATTTTTATCTTATATATTTCATGATCTTGATAAGATCTACTTAATGACAGATGCATGCCAATAGGTCTAGGGTAACCAGTGAAAGGTTTCAACAGCATTATGGTGAAATTAACCTCTGGCAGCTTTCAGGAAGCCATAGTGGAGGTTTGTTTGCATGCAGTCAAGGAAATGTTAGGAGAGCAGACCACAGGAGTGCTCATGTAGCAGGTGCCTGCAGATTACTGGGAGGGAAAGAAGGTACTGGAGAGGGAGGGGCCATGCAGCAGGGAAATACCATGAAGGGGAAGCCAGAGCAGGATGGGAGTGAGAGACACAGACTCACTCTGTCTGCGGTGCGGAGGAACAGTCCGTGGCATCCCCTGGAAGGAGCCCTGCCAAGGAGAGAAGGAGGGAGCAGAATACCCACCCTGTGCAGAAAGAGACGGGGTGGGGAGGCATAATGAAGAAGGGAACCAGAGAAACCAAAGTCACATTTGTTTTGCTTTTTAAAATATCACAGCAACAGTATTAATGAGAAGTAAATTTCATTTTTTAACATACAGGCAGCTCAAATTAATAACATATCAGAACCCAAAGTCTAGTTGTCAAATATTTTACAGAAAATATCTTACAACTCCACACCTCTTTGTAGGTAACACACAAATGAGCCTTTCTGGTATGCATTAAACAGACCACCACATATCTTGTAAGTATAAGATTAGTATTTTGCAGAAGAGCACTAGAGAAGGGAAGATGAATTATATGTATTCACATACAGAAATATATTAATTTGTGAATCAGAAAATCAAACATTAGCATAAAATTTTTTCTTTTCAAGTCATAGATTTTCAAAAGATTAGAACACAAAAATAAAGAAAGCTAGGGTTAGAAACAATTAGGATTTTGTGATAATAAGTTCCTACAAAGTATGACATGCAAGACACAGATGACACATGCTTTTTAGTATGGGTAACTAAAGGTCCTTAATTTAACTTAATCATGTTTTATCAAAATTGGAAGACATCTGTATGTCAGATGTTGAACACCACAGAATCAGAAACACATTTTGCCTAAGCTTTACGCTGTAGTCAAATTAGAAGATACCCACAGATAAAACTACAATGCACAAATAAAATGGTCCCAATATTAGCACGCTCTGCTTCTTTAGCCTGTCTTCTAAGTCTTCACGGCACACACTGCTTCTTCCAACACTTACTCAAAGCAGTTTCAAAAACGTATCCCAAGTCTGGAATAAATCCAAATCGAATGACAGATACTTATAAACAGATCAGTAGATGGCTATTAAGAGCCATGTATAATGTTACTGACCTTGAAAAATAATTCCAGTCAGGTACTGATTTCATATATAACTACAAAATGCACCACTTGGTTGTTTTAACAGTGCAAGACATGAAGAGTAATCTTTTGTGTACAGACTTCTACCTGTTAGAATGTGATGTCTCAGAAGCACAGGTGGCTCCTGCCAGTATTTATAAAAGAAGCTGCCACATACTATATGCAAAACCTGATGCCTGAAATGATTAACATTACAAACGTTACTTGTTGAAATACTTGTGTGAGAGTGTGTGTGTGTGTGTGTGTGTGTCTTTTCATATACATAGACACTTTCAAGTGAAAAATATAAATACAATAACAAATAAATATATAAATAAGACCCTTTGGCAATGAAATCAATTCTTTAATTCCCTTTGAATAACTATCTCCAAATATATCCAAATATAGACATAAATATCTCTGAGTTGTAATATGGCAGCTCCCAGTGAAGAGGAACATGGCAAATCTAAGTTTAAAATCATGATAGTACAGAAGAAATGTTAACCAGTCATCTTGTCCAGGCTCCAAATCAGGAAAGCACTGGTCTCAAAAGAAAATCACATAGGCGATTACTCAAAAGAGAAATCTGTGATACACTGTTGTTTCAGTTACTCTGACATCCTATCTCCCAGGCCAAAGAAAAGGGAATCAGCTTTCTTGCTAGTAAAATGGTAAAATTATAAACATTAATGTTTAGAAATCAATGCCTTTTGGGATGCATCTGTGGTAGGTTTCTGAATTATAAAAATATACTGGGAAAACCTGATATCATGAGTCTACTGCACAAACAGGAAAATGACTGCTTACAACATACATTATTCCACCGTTGGATGGATGTTATGTCTGTCTCTCCTATATGCAGTGTGAACTAAGACTTATTCCGTGATAGAAATTAGTCTAGGAGAACATTTTGAAATATATGCCAGATCATTTTCCCTTGATTCTCTTATATTTAACGGTCAGTTATTCAACAAGGAGAGAGAAGTAGAATTAGGTCCAACTGTGAACAGAGTTTTAACTTGTACAAGCTTTCCATGTGACATGGCAGTCTGCATATTCCCACACTTGTTTTACTGGTAATCCAGGATAGCTGATTATGCGACAGGTCATAGATCCTTTATACCTTCTTTGGTGTCTGATGGAGACTGAGGGTTAAGTTTTTAATTATTTAAGCTAAGGTGTTCAAACAAATGGCTGGCTGGTAACAAGAATGCGTAAGGATAATTTCAAATTTAACGTGCAAACTGATTTTCTACCTGTAAGTGTTAAGTTTAAAAGGTTTTAAAACAATAGCGGAAGTACACAGAGTAATAGAATTTCATCCTTGTCCTGTGTTTTTTATCAGAATTATTCATTTGACAATTTTTCAATTAAATATAATGGCACCATTTCCCTCCTCCTATCTTTCCCCATATGCCCCCCCTCCTTCTCAAATTCATGGTGTCTTTTTGTTTAATTATTATTGGAATTCAATATTAAATAATGCTGTTCTTAAGGGTTGGTAGTAGAAGGGTCGGTAAAGAATGCCTCGGAGAAAAGCAGCAAGGTCTGCTATAAAGCACAGACTGGCTTTGGACTTGTGGCTATCCTGTTACATCAGCCTCCAAGCGCTGGGATCAACAGGACTGCACCAACCACAGCTGGCTCTGTGACTTTATATATTTTAAATGAACCTTCAGCTGGGCTTGTTGGTGATTTATTCTCCAAACTCAGGAAACACAGGCAAATGGAACTCTGCTGGGTTCAAGGCCAGCCTAGTATTCACAGAGAATTCCAGGCAGCCGGGGTTAAACAATGAAACCATGTCTCAAACAAAAAGGAAAACTAAGTAAGATGATCTTTGGTTTCTCAGATTGCCAGCCTCCCACGACATCCCTGAGATATGCGAGCACTTGAACAAGTGCTTCTGAGCTTTAGCTTCCTTGTGCAGGCAAACTGTTGGTCACAGTAAGCAAGCATCTTACTGCGGGTTGGGGCCATGTCTTTTTCTACACTTAGTGGAACAGAGCTTGGCACACAGTGATATGCATACAAGTATCTACATGCTGTTTTTCCGCTTCCTCGGCTCTACTGCCTTGTTTATGATTTCTTGTGTGTTGCTGCCCAGTCAAACCTCCAGAGGAAATTCATGTTGCTTGCTTCTCCACCATCCTGCTGTCACCAGCAGCCATCTCCTCAGGCATCCACCCGTCTCTTACTGCCTTTCACATTTCCTTCCTCCTCCTACATGGCTTCTGACAAACCCTAGTCAGTAAGCCATCAACCCTTTCCATCCTTCTCTGCAGGCAGATTCCTTCCTTCATGTTTAGATACGGCTCAAAGGGAACTCTCACAAGTACACGGTAATAACCGAGTGACAGTAGCAATGTCAAAAACGACCAGGCTGTCTCAAGAAGTTACGAGAAAACGTGAAGACAACATTACCATCTGCACCCTTCTCAAGGCCCAGGCCGATTTATAAAAAGTAACTTACACTAAAAAGATTTTTAAAGAACCTTTTCATTTCTAAAAATTTCTGCCTAAAAAAATCTGAAGTTTACAAACAAGACCCATACTGCACCCCCACGTCTGTACCACCTAAGCCCTGTGTAAATATGCTGACCTCCTACTTTATAAAGAACACCTAGGGATTGGAGAGATGGCTCAGCAGCTAAGAGCACTCACTGGCTGCTTTTGCAAGGTGTTCTGAATTCAATTCCTGGCCACCACATGGTGGCTCACAATCATCTGTAATGGGATCTGATGCCCTCTTCTGGTGTGTCTGAAGACAGTGAGAGTGTACTCACATACATAAAATAAATCTTTTTTTTTTTTTAAAAAAAACAAAAGACCATCTGGACCAAAGTATAATTTTTGAGTGAAAAGAAAATCACTATACTTATAGTAACTATTTCCAAAATAATGTATTTCAAGTGAAGCCCAATGAACAGGGGGAAAAGATCACACTGTAAACTCATTATTAACTAGATACTTATTATTGGAGTAAGTGAACACGCATTTATTTATTCACTGCATGAACCTCAGTGAAACTACAGCGATTCCTAGGTCAGCCTGTCTGCCTCTGTACTCATGAGCTTTCACACTAACTTTCAGGGTTTTCCTTAGGACACGTGTGTTGTCCAGCCTAACTGTGCACTCCCTGCCCCCCCCCACCCTCGCCCCCTTTACTAGCTGTTCTGTAGTTATGAATGCTCCAGTCCCCCATTCTAATTTTCAAAACCTCTCCTCTGGCAAGGCTCTTCTGTGTGCTGTGGGGATAAGGGACTACGGACCGCTAGTCAGGAGTTGGAAGTCCCAGTAGTGTCCCAGCCATCTCTTTGCTACAGACAGGTACTAGGCTATTTACTATATACCTTGATTTTTGTTCCTATCTCCAAAACGAAGGAATGTGGCCGGGAGATGCCTACACAAAAATAATGGTGAAGGCTCAAGTCTGAGTTTCTGACAGTGCTTGGCTAAAGTCCTGACCTTTACTTCTCCCAAGATCACTGTAAACACTGACTCAGGAAATACACCGGAGTTGTTCCGTACCCGTTACTTAAAAAGGCAGATTAATACCCTGTTTCACATCAGGGTGGCAGGTGTGTGGGGGGGGGGGAGGCAGGGAAATTATAAAGTTTAATGACTTCCGTAAAGATGCAAAGTGAAGCTTCTCATACTTAACAGAAAAACCAAGTAATGATGTTTAAAACTACAACAGCTTATGGGAAAAACTGGAGACCCTAGGAAGATCAAATGTCCGTGCAGAGACACAGGACGTAATCCTTCATCTCGGACTTATCTCCAAACATTTAAGTTCCCACACCAAAGTAGAACTGTGCTTTCTCTGACTGTGCGTGCCATCTGCCTTCTCTGAGAGGCCTCCTTCACTTGCCCTCACAAGCTCCTCATCTGGCTAGACCTTCCCAATCCTCTGAGCTACACAGACCTTGAGCCTCTTTTATCAGTGACTCAGTCAGCCGCTGGCTGTTCAGGAACCGAGGAGTCTGGATCTAGCTGTGTATTTCCTTCTCTGATTCCTCATTTTTCCTTCAAGAACCAAGATGATCTACAAGTAAGCTAATTTCTATTATCATATCAGCCCATGAGAGTGTAATCACACATTGTATGAAAAGAAACAGAAGTTCCAATTTTGTAAAATCTAAGGTTTACAGTTACACTTTCTTAGTTGGATTGACTATATTAACCTTTCTACTTTCCTATTAATCTGTTACTGAGATTCTGTTACAATATAGAACAGAAAAGGAATGTCAACGTATCCCAAGCTCTAATTAATAGAAGTTTATTACTTTTTCCACACAACAGGATAATGTCTGACATCCCTGAAGCGAGTTCCAGGTACTCAAGGTGAAAACCAGGATACTTTTAGCACTTATTTTGATATAATACACTTTCAAGAAGAATGAACAATATTTAGGTAGCTATTTCCTACTGTTTCAAATAAACCATACCCTAACTATGCTTTTATGTATTAATATTTCCTAATCCCTCAATAGTCTATAATTGTAATAATAAAACCTATCTGGAGAAGTTTCAACACAAAAGGGAATACGCTCTCTCCCTCGTACACCTTCCAAGTGGGATCTCCTGTACAAGTGGGACAACAGTGTTACTACTCCCACGAAAACATGCAATGAGAAAAGAGCAGACACTCAAATAAGATGGGCCACAGTATGCAGAATGGAACAGCTATTAAAAGCACATTCGCCTGTAAGGAGCACACAAGAGAAGCTTTGGAAAGCACATAACTAGGAGACAAGAGAAGAGCCACTCACCTAAAGAAAAAATAGCTGTGGCAGATTCAAAATTATTAGTGGTTAGATCAAAAATCAAAGCAACACACCAAAATAGCAAAGGGCAGGAGTGAAGAGGAGGTGACTTACAGGAGGAATTCTTCTCCAGGGCGTCTGGGTATATTTATCAGTATATGTACACTTTTTCTCTTTAGATTTCTGGTGGCAGTTACATCGGGTTGCCTGGAGAAAAACACAAATGTTTAAAATGGTTTAATTTTGCACATTCACACAGGCAGTTAGAGGCTGTGACAGGAAGAACAGGCCGATCATCAAGTTGCACAGTGCAATGCAGCTCTGGACATTTTGAAGGAAGACATGCCGACATCAAACATCAAGGTTTATCCAGTCATTTCTCCTTCTTCAGGGACTGTATTTAAGAGAAAGCTGGTGAGCTACAATTCAAATAGTAAACATTTCTCTAGGCAATCTCTTAAACTGTCTAAAAAACTCACTATATATAATTTTATGTGTGTATATAACATCACATTTAGATGTAAAATATATGTAAAAATCAAAGGCATAAAAAGAACCCTACTGAAAATTATATTCTTTTTCTGGTCTATTTTGAGCCTGCTGTTGTAAAGCACTCTGCCTCTCGCATGATTTTCGTCAGGCCAAGTATAACTACTTACAAGAGCATTTCAAGGCTGGGCCTGATTGACGTTCCTTCATTAGACATAGTGGAAGGGTTCCACTAATCCCCCTGAGATTCTAGCCACATTTCAGCACCTTCCAGTCAGCTGCACCACCTCTGCCAGAATGACTGTAGCCTGTTGTCTAGAGGGGGTGCTAGAGTTTATATTCTCTGGCGCATTAACTAAGAGGGAACTCCATCTAGGCAGCAGTGGGGTGAGAATTTCCAGGGTGTAGCTGCTGTGGAATTAATCTCAGCAGACTCATTGGTCCCCAAAGTTGGACTTTGGTGGAATTCTACTTCAGGCTGATGATGGTGCCCTATAAGAGAAGATGTTTGTTTATAACTGTCTAGGAAAATTGTTCCGGCAACAATCATTATCAGCAGTTTCTTAAGTGGACTTCTGATGGAACACTCCTGGGTATTAAATATAAACAGTTCAGATGCCGTGTCTGTTTCTCAGTTCATCCTGCAGAGACTCTTTAATGATCCACTGACTTTACTGTACTGGAATATTATCAATTCAAAAATAAATTCTCTACACAATTCCAATCAACTGCCTTTTTAACCATATCTGATCTGTCTGCTCCTATTCATTCATGACTTGGACGCCTGCCTGTAATGACTTCAGTAGCACAGTTCACTGTCACAGCCTTGACATTCTCAATGAAGTTACTATTTTATAAAGCTGAATTTGCTCTGTCCTATTGCTTTTTGGTTTTCAATAAATATTATTTTGGTTTTTGCAATTTTATGTAGTAAGTTCGTCTTACCTGGCCTTTTCATTATTACAAACTATCCTTTAACTGGATTCAAGGTACTATACAAATGGTTTTCTTATGAACATCTAAAATTACAACAACTATAAAATTATGAGGATTCAAGCAAGCCTTACTTTGAGAAATCATTTATCATTGCCCCAGATGTGAAATTACTTCTCTAGAGCCCTTTCAGTATCACACAATACATAAGGCCAAGTACTTAGTCTCACTCTGCTCACAGAGACAAAATGCTCAGGTACTCATTTCTCAAAACATGTCTGAAAGAAAGCCATTTACTCTCCATCAATAAGCAAAAGTAAAATGAATTTTACATCCCCACAAAAGAGGCCATCAGCAATGAACCAACAAAGAATCATTCACATGAATACTTCATATTTTATGTCAAAGTTCAATCATATATTCTACTGGAACATATGTACTCTGGACACAATGCTACATGAGCCTTCAAAAGTCAAAACAAACGTCAAACTTACTCCCACTCAGTCTTATAAAAGCGAACACTGCCCCACTGTGAAGAGCCTTGGCTTTAGTCTCTTAGAATACTTACAAGTTGATGCTCTAATAGTTGGATTTTTTCATCTTTTCTCTTTATTTCCTCTTTAAGTTGTTTTATTTCATCTAGTAAATCTTCATTCTAAAATATGAAAAAAGGCTGTCATGTAAAATTTTCGAATGGGAAGTCTTCAAGCAATGAATGAATAATTTGTTCATCTAAAAGGACATCTTCTACTAACAATTTTAAAATAGCTTCATGGTCAATGGCAACTGGCACATAATCAATGAGGGAAAAGGGAAGTAACCACTAATATTCACTAAGCTCCCAGCTGGATCAGCATTTACGATGACCCTGACTACATAGCTTTGCATTGGCATAAAAAAGAAACTAGGCCAAAGGTGATATAGGAAAGGTCATCACCATGCAAAACTAACTTCAACTAAGATTTCAAGGACAATTCTAAGTTGTCTGTTAGAAATAGCAAGGGCAGGACAGAGGGAACAGAAAGTTAATGTATAGTAAAACTGTATAAGTAATGTATAGTAGAACTTTCAAGATTGGCTCAGAATACCAGGGAAGGAGTGTTCTTCAAAGAGCCACGGTCCTGACAAGTGCTTCCTGAATTAAAGAGAAAGGTCCCAGCTAACATCATTAACTAGACATGACCAATACTGTAAAACAGAAGCTGCACACAAGTCATTGCAGTACTCCAGCTGAGAAGCCTGAACCAAGAGTGATCACAGGCAATTCACATCTAGTGGGAAGAGTCAAAGCTGTTTCTAGCTTGAATTGACATTACAAATGGCTATGAATCCAAAGAAATAGAGAACATAGGACACAATAAACTGTTCCATCTCAGCTTGAATAAGAAATAAAAAATGACTGCCTAGACACAAAGGAAATAGGACATGAATTAATGTCAGTTATCAATGTGTCTATCACATAATACTAAACATATGGACAACTTACAAATGTAAAACCATGAAAGCATGGCAATATCAAAAGGTGAAGTTAGTTTTGTCCCTTTATAGCAAGTTCCTGGCCGGGTGTCGTGGCATACACTTGTTATCACAGCAGTTCAAAGGCCTGGTGTGGTGGCCTATACTTGTTATCACAGCAGTTCAAAGGCCTGGTGTGGTGGCATATACTTGTTATCACAGCAGTTCAAAGGCAAACACAGGAAGATCCGAGTTCCAGGTTAGCCTCAGCTACACAGCAAGGTTGAGAACAGCCTGGACTAAATGAGACCTTTTCTGAAATTTAATTCTTTGCACATATAAAATTCCATAAAATCTGAGAGAAAAATGATGCGAGGAAAAAAGAAGTTAGCCTCAAAGCTGAGGAAACTTTAGATATCCTCCCAGGTCACAGAAATCACTAGTTTTAAACTGGATGCACATGAGACTGTTTTATAAAGCCTAGTCTGCTACAGATCTGCTAATGTGCAACAGTTCATGATGCCCAGTAGTGCAGAATCATCGCATGGCTGGAAGTAACTGAGTAACAACAGGAAGGCACCAAACGGAAAAGGCCAGATTACTAACCTATGTAACCACTGTGCTACAGTCTTAGGATTATTATTGCTTTGTATGTCATTTGGCTCTTGGTAAATTACTCAGAAGCCTATAAGCAGCCTAGGCTCTTCTGCCCAGCTATTTCTAGCCTAGGCCATTTGATTCATCTGGAAGCAGCATTTGCCATGTCCAAGTAGAATTCATATGGACTTCCCAACGTTCATTTTTCTTTATACTACAATGCTATGTCACAGCACATGGCTGACCCCTCAGTTTGGCTCTCAGATTGAAGAAGAAACAGGAAGCAGAATTCCAGCTCATCGACGGATCATGTGTAATTGAGACTTAGCATTTGTTATTTGAAGTCAGTAATGTTCTGAGATTATGTTACTGCAGTGATTAACAAACACAGGCAACTACACCTTGGAAAAGGGATGTGAACACCTTTACTTGAAAATATTAAATGAACCAAGAGTATTTGTGGATGCTTGTGAAATAGCTGTAAAAGAGCTATCTACTAAAATCTAAAGATCATGAGAATTATAATACTTTCAATTGCTTTTTAAAATATAAATTCTATAATTAGATTTTCAAGCACGGAAAAGGTAATCTCATTATCTTAATGTTTCCTTCAATTCTGTGAATATACGAACTACTTACTAGCATTGAAAACCTTATTTTGATAATTATTACTTATGGATATAAGCAACAAAGCAAATTACTTTCCACCTGACAAGGGATAATTTAAAGTAAATCATCACTGGACTACCATTTTAGTTTCATACAATGGCAAGGGTTCAGAGGAAATCTGGTTGTTTTCCCAGATAGCAAAGCTCTAGGTTGGCCTGTTTCCTGTACGAGGAATTGATCTCATGCATGGCCTTACTAGTGTGAAACAAGTATATGGCCACTGAAGCTACAATCTCAGATCATTTTTGTAACAGTATCTCACTAAGTTGTCTGGGCTGGCTTTGAACCTACCGTGTGGCATAGGCAGACTTCAAATCTGCTTCCTGGATGATGGGATCTAAGGCACAAGCCACTGCAGCCTGCTAAAAGCTCCAGTATTTTTTTTTTTTTGATTCCTCTATTATTAACAGATTCAAATGTAACTTCTATATTATTTTTATAGTAAAACCTTTGAAATCTTCCATGTAAATACCTAGCCATACCTTCTCTACCTGATCACAGTCTTCTGGCTCTGGACTGGACGGCAATGATAGCTGAACATCATGCAATGATCCACTTCCGTCATGCTACCAGGAAGAAAAGATAACACACGAAAGGTGAATGCAATA
The DNA here is from genome assembly GCA_019843965.1 of Rhynchomys soricoides. Classification (NCBI taxonomy): domain Eukaryota; kingdom Metazoa; phylum Chordata; class Mammalia; order Rodentia; family Muridae; genus Rhynchomys; species Rhynchomys soricoides. Next base: position 3,737,804 of record JADRCH010000231.1, on the reverse strand, counting down.
ATCACCAGCATCCACTTGCACTCCAAGTCCCCCTAGCTCAAATACAGACAAAGAATAAGTAAGAGATCGGACTTCCAAAAGCACCCCCCCCCCCATGCACTGGCCAAAGAAAATGTGCAGGAAAAGGGGGAGCAGTTGCAAAGACGGCCCAAGGAAACTGCAGAACACTCAACTTCCGAGAGTTAGAAAATGACCATAGGTAATGTGCTAAGGACATTTAAAATTAACTCAGCTAAGAAAAATGGGAAATTCAGCCAAACGTGCTTTGGTTTAGATACCTGTTTTGAGTATAAACAATTCAGAAGTAAATTTAAAAACTCAACAAAGCTCGCCCATAAAAATCATTTGATTAAATACTAGGTATTCGAGAACATGAGTCATGTGACCCTATGAAAGACGTCTGAAAAAAGGCCAAATGATGCTCTGTGCTGGAAATCAGGGTAGGTACTAAGTAGGAAGGACTCAGGAACATATACAAGCAGCAGCCAGAAATGCTCTCTGTCTTAACGAATGCTATACAAGCCTATGTGCAAACAGTTCAAGCTTGTGATGGGTAAGTCTTAAGCATTCTACAAGCTACAGAATGTAAGAAAAAGTGAAAAGCAAAACACAGAACTTTGTCCTTCAACACCAACATGAAGAAGAGAGGATACTATTAAGTCCTAGCTTTTGCTGAACTGATTTACTAGTTTAAAACACCTCATGTTCAATGATCCAAAGAGACAATGTCAAGAAAGGAGAACCAGTGCAGGATGTGCCAGAGGTGCTGAGGAACTGAGTCAGAGGACTGGAGCACAGCTGCAGCAGCTCCGGGAGCACAGCCCAGCTCAGTCACGCGTGTTCAGAGCAAAGACGAGCGTGGATTGTCCTGACCTGAGATAGGAGTGTCTGAATAGGACAGAGGAGCATTTAATCCGTTCATTATACAACAAATCTATTCAATCAGAATCTGCAGAAATGGGCCACAGAATATGGATTTAGCAAAGCTTAACAAGCAATACAGATTGCAGTTAAGACTAACAGACATCTGCCAAATTCTCAGCATTGGATAAATTCCATTTCTACTACTGATATTACAGACACTAAGACCTGAGAGGGGTGTGTGTGTGTGTGTGTGTGTGTGTTGCACGAAACTACGCATGTGGAAAGCGGGAAACTAGCCCATTGTCATCCTCAGGAATGACATCTGTTTCTTTTGAGATGGTCTTTCACTGGTCTGATTTACCAATGAGGCTACGGATACCCTGCTCCCCTGTCGCTGCTTTCCCAGTGCTGCCACACATCTGTCACGTCACATGACTACCGGGATTAAAATTCAGGTTCTTCTGTTTTCAAGATGAGTGTTTGAATGAATGAGCCATTCCCCTAGTGCCAGAACATTAAATTCTGACATGGTTTTAAAACAGAGAGGAAAGAAGGCGGGCGGGGTACTTACTTTACAACACTCTCTCAATAAGTTCACCTCTCTTCTAATGACATGGCATGCCAATGCAGGGTAAGACTTACAAAAAAAAGGAAAGAAAGAGCATATTTGGAAAAAAAAAAAGGTTCTGAAAATTTAGCCTACTTCCAAATAACTATATATCTTCCTGCCTACTGTACAGAACACCGAAAGAATGTGAGAAAATACAGCAATCCTGTTTTTCGATGGCTGTGGGTGTCATTGTGGGAAGTTATGCAGCAGGGAAAGAAAAAGAAAAGCCCAGTCTGCTAGGGGAAGGAAAAAGAGCTCAGCCAAGCTGAAAATACCAAGGGAAAAAAAAACCAAAAAACAGGAAAACCACTAAATTGCATCTAAATTCCTAGGTACACCCTAAGCACAACTGCTCTTGGACAGCTTATCCAAGGTTGAAAGACAGTTAAGAAATAAAGTAAAACCATATGTAGGCCCCAACTAGCCTCTGCTGAGCACCAAACAGATGTAGACCACAGGACAAAAGCATTGGGAAAGGAACCATGGTTTTAATCCAGAGTTTGTAGCCTAAAGCCTATGAGACCTGCCCCTCTAAGAAGGAGGAGGGAGGTGTGTGTGTGTGTGTGTGTGTGTGTGTGTTCACTATGGAACTCAGAGATGAAAAACTACATATTCAAACAGAAAAATATCAAATCATATAAACACTGAGGCCTAATGGCACAGAATTTAGAATTAACTAGAAGAGATATATTAATAAGAGTTATCATTAAAAAATTTCAAAAGTATGGGTGAACTCTTGAAGACAATAGAAGAAAATGTCTCTATCCACAAATAAAATATGTAAGGTAAAAATAATTTTTTTAAAAATGTAAAGTCTCACTTGAGATGACAGAATGAATATGAAAACAGATTGACAGAAATGATCTAATATAACTAATTAAGAGAAAAACACACTGACCACGAAAAACAAAGTCTGCTTAAGGGGTGTGTGGGGACGATAACAAAAGGTGCCATGCTCGGTTACTGATGTCACAGAAGAAATTCACAAGCATAGGAAAACATAGGAGCTGAGAGTTTAAGAACGCAGCATATCAACTAGGTCCCGTGAAAACAGATGTTCACTTCAGTAACAGCCGGACTCTCAACAGCTGGAAAGAAAAACAACCCTCTAATCCTGCATGAGCCTAAAGAGGAAGTCACAGGGAAATAAGAAAATGAAGATGTTATAGACCAAAGTGTGTGGAATGGGACTAAAGCAGAGTTTAGGCAAATGGTGGTTAGAAAGGCTGACGTAAGTAAAAAGGTATCACAGCTGTAACTAGAGCACTAGAGCAAGAGCAAGTAGAGAATGAAACTGAAACAGTAAGGAACAGGAAGTAAAGCAACAAAACAATCAGTGAAATAATAACAGTCTCTTTCGCCAAGGTGTGGTGGAGGCTGCCTTTAATCCCGGCACTGGGAAGCTGAGAAGCAGGCCAGCCACAGCTATACAGACTGTCTTTAAACCAACAACAACAAACAACCCCAGGTTCTTTAGAAACTATAAAAACATGTAGCATAAATGTCAAAGGAATACAGGGGAATGCAGACCAAGACTAGTGCCAGGAGTGAGAACACAGGGTCACTGAATCTCTCAGATGTTCAGAATCAAGAGCCATCACATGTGCAAATTTGAAAACTTATACAAAATGGAGAAATTACTCTAAAACTAAAAAGTTTTAAACTCGACTAAGATTAAACAAATACCCTGTGTAAGCCTAAGGCTGCCATTAAGATTAGAAGTAAATTTAAAGAAACCGAGGCACCATGTAGTCAATTTTCTTCTCTCTAATCAGAGTGTTATGAAGCCCAGGCTGGACTCAAGGTTGCTGCACAGCTAAGGATGACCTTAAATTCCAGATCTTCCTGACTTACTTCTTACATTTAAAAAAAAACAAAACCTTGATTCTATTTTTGAAAGGCTAGCAATTCAGGTTTAAAAGATCAAAGAGGAAAAAGGCTTTTTTTTTTTTCAGATCAAAGCACAAGAGCTTAATGATCATCAACACACTCTCTACCTGAATTAATTAGTAAGACTGCTCCTCCCTTAAATGAGACAATCAAAATGGTAGTGTTATCTACCTAACCTTGACTACGATGAAAGTACCTGGGGCAAAATTAGAAAATACTTTGAGACGTGTAACAGAAAATCATAAATGGAATGAAAACATTTTATATTTAAAGATGGCGTTTCAGGTAAAGACACTTGTCGCTCAGCCTGATAGCCTGAGTCCAAGTCCCAGGAACTGCATGGTGAAAGAAGGAAACCAACTCTTCTAAGGCACACACACACACACACACACACACACGCACACACACGCACACACCTCACACTCATACAATAAATTAATTTAATAAATACTAAGAAATAACTTCACACATGATGTTTTTACTTCATAATACACATAATAGGTAAGTAAATGTTGGACACTGTTTTGAACGTTCTGCCTAAGGATATTTAAGAAATACAAGAAGAAAATTAGATATAAAGTGTGGCAAATGAAGAAAATATAAACAGTTTGGTGAGCTGACTGACCGAATACTCTAGGCTTTTCCTGAATGAAGTATCAGCAGTTTCTTTAGACTTGAATTCTAAATGCAATTATAATGCAAATGTATTCATCTAGAAATCACAAAGTAAGACCTGTTTTCAGACTGAGAGTTGAATCCAGGTTCTTGTTCCCAGTAGGAAAGAACTCTTACCACTGAGCTACATTCCCAGACTACACTGGCATTTTATTAAAGATGAATACACATTCTCATCTAAGGGCATGAAAGGATTACTGTCAGCCAATCTTCTCCCACTGTTCTTTTTTGAGACAGTATGAAAGTAAACTTCTGGACTGATATTTAGCATCCACATCTAAACCACTGCAAAACCTGGTAATGCCATCTTACCCAGGAGGTTCTCCCACGAGATTGCAAAAACTGGGGCCTTCCTATGAGTTCCAGAGCAGCTGCAGTGGACATGAATACTTGAAATGGTTAGGAAAGCATTCTGGTAGCACTAAGCAGTCTGTGCTCACAAGCATCATCAGTGATGTCAACAAAGCCACTTTGTGTTTAGACAAGCTAGCGCCTGGTCATGGAGGCATCTCAAGAAAGCCAGCAGGGGAAGGGGAAAAGGCTTCTTTTTATTTTCAAAAGGAGTTGTTTGTAAATTCAAAGATACACAGACAGACAAATCATATCAAACTCAGTCCACAATGTCAACTAACAATTTTGAGTACTACTGTTTATAATTGATCTATGGTATTTAAAATCTAGTGATGCAAGCAACATCTGAAAATGTAAAAACTAGGCTTTAAAGCCTGATTTCCAATTTTTCAAAATGAGTTGGTCTTGACATATGCTTGAGGCATAGCATCTTAAACGAAAGAGAAACGTTTGAAAATAAGTGAGAGTATGGAAAAACCTCATCAGTTTTGAGAAGATACCATCTGTAAACCTATGTTTAAATTTGTCATTAACCTAAGTTAGACATCTCTGAATATGGACATGGCTTTCTATGCTGCCCTCTCCCCATACAGACACACATACTTCCAGCTAAGCATGGTGGTACATGCTTGTAATCCTAACACTTAGGGCTTCGATAAATGAGACATTGCTCGTCAACCCTGCCCAAAAATAAGAGGAAGGAAGAAAGAAAGGAAGAGAAAGGGAAGGAGGGAGGGAAACACACACACAAGCACACCACTATTTAAACATTCGGATCCGAACAGAGCTGTCTATACGACCGGTCTGTCCTACTGACTGAACTCAACAATTCTTTCTCAAAATCTTTATGTCTTTCTTAATTAGTAAGTCCTTCAGTGTTTTTCTCTTGCCGCCCTTCCCACTCTCATCCACTGCTCTGTGACAGTACAGTATCCTATCCTGAGCTAAAGGTTTTGTTGCTCCTTTTTCCTTTTTGTCCCCCCACCCCCACCCCCAGTCTCTCTCAGTGCTCATAAAGCTTACTTACCCTTTATCATTCCAAATTTTGGACTCATGTTCACAATCCTAAACGCAAGACTGCCATAATACTAGTTAAAATTATACTAGACCAATAGGTGGTGTTGCAAGGGATGGCAGACTCCCATCATACATTGAATCTTCCTAGTTCCATCAAAGTCCACAGTTCTGGGAATGTCCGTAAATGTACTAACCTCGCTCTTCGGTTTCTGCAGTTTGACTCTGGCTAACAGTGCTTGTTATCTGAGGTATGTCAACTCAGGATGTGATTTTGGGCTTAAAAGCTCATCCTGAGAAACCTACACCCAGCATTGTTGCCAACCAACTAATAAAGACTTGAATCTGTGTCCAAGGAATCTTCTCTGATGTGTATGTCACAATGACACTGCTCACAGCAACGGACAGATTAAATAAAATCCTTATCAAAATGCCAGGGACTTCCTTCACAAAATTAGTAACACTCAATCCTAAAATGTATATAGACCCACAAAAGTTCCTAGATAGCCCAAGTAATTTTGAGCACACGCTTTCTAGTAAAAAAGTACTTTATTATATGACTTAATGCAGCAAACCTATCTCCTGAATTTCAAAAAAGTTACTGATCTTAAGTACTTGAAATTCTAGCACTCAGGGTGCTAAGGAGAGTGATCATAATTTCAAAGCCAGTCTGGTCTTCATTGTGAGTTCAAGAAAGTGTGTGTGTGTGTGTGTGTGTGTGTGTGTGTGTATGTGTGTGTATATGTATACATATGGTTCAAAGAGAACGGGGGCACTGAAAGTAGAATGGAGTTAAATCCTTTGTTCAAGGAAATAAACTGCTTAAAGATATTCAATGGAGTAAAGGGACTGGTGACCTCACAGCAAGAGCCCGCTCAGCTAAGCTTCCATCATGAAAATGAATTAAACAACAGTTTAGGTCCAGGCATGGTGGTACACACCTTTAATCTCAGCACTCAGAAGACAGGCATGCAGATCTCTGAGTTCAAGGCAGAGCAAGTTCCAGGACAGTCAAGCTTAGTCAGTGAAGGAAATCATCAAAAACAGAAAGCAGTGAAGATGTAATAGAACAAGGGGGCTACGTTCCAGTTGCAGCAAGCAGCAGAACTCGGCAGCTTTGGCCACCTGGTTATGCCTTTCGAGTCAAAAACAGAAGAAAGAGGTTGTAGATTCTCCCTCTGCGACTACGGAAAGCTGCTGAGGCCAGGCATAAGGCAGGGGCGTCCCTGTCTGGAGGTCAAAGAAACCATTGTGTGAAGCGATGGGATTGAAGCCTGGCTTGCCTTGGAGACCTCAGATGTTGGAGATGCCAGAGTTGTAGGATACCTGTCAAGGAACTAACTGGGGGTGGAACTAGCCCACGAGAAGCTGAAGGACTTGATCTGGAAAGGGCTTTGACAGCAGACACGGAGCTGCAGAGTCTGGAGTTTGCCCAGTATTTCCTAACTAGTCTCGATTCTGTGTTGTGGAATGGTAATGTATGTTCTGTGCCACTGTATGTTGGAAGTACGTGATCTGATGTGTATTTTGATATTATAGCGGATTAAAGTTAAGAGACAGAGTGAATCTCAGAAGAGACTTTGAACTTCAGACTTTGTTGACAGTATGACAGACTTTGGGAACATTTGAAATTAGAATAACTGCACTTTGCATTGTTATGGCTCTAAGCCTATGGGGGCCAGGAAGTGGGATGTGGTGGTAAGAATAGGTATGGCGCCCATAAACTCAAGTGTTTGAATGCTTGGGCCATGGCGGTTGGCACTATTAGGGGGTGTTGGGGTAGATTGTGGGAAGGTATGTCTGTGTATGCTCAATTGTTAATTCTGTCCCTGCAGAGAGCTAAGTGCTAGCAGGATCTTGGTTAGTCAAGTTAAGTTTAGAGGAGCTGAGAAACTGCCCTAGCTAAAAAAGGCTTAAGCTATAAAATATTTAAAAGCCTTTATCCCGTTATTTATTGTTGGTGGGTCTGTTTTAAGCCCTGATATAAGGAGGTATGGCCTTGTTGGAGAAAGTGTCACTGTGGGGTAGGCTCTGAGGTCTCCTATGTTCAGCTCTGCCCACTGTGACGCAGTCTCCAGGTGTCTGTAGAACTCCCAGCTCCTCTTTTAGCCCCATACCTGCCTGCATAGTATGGCAATAACGGACTGACCCTCTGAAACCGTAGGTCTGCCCCAATTAAATATTTTCTTTTATAAGAGTTGCCATAGATATGTTGCCTCTTCACAGCAATAAAACCCTAATTAAGACAGGGATAGCATCTAAAATGTGTATAGGGAAAACTAGACTCTGGTAAGCAGGAGTCTGCAAGCAGAAAGGAGCACACTGAGACCTTACTACTGTCTCACTTCTCAGTCTGGGTATTGAGTGCCAAGCAGTTTCACATCTTTCCATACTGTGAGCCCTTCTGCAGTATACAGTCTATATGATGCCATGCTCATATATGCAGTTCCTATGGAGCGATGAGATCTGTGTGCTGACAAGTTGTATCATCTATGCTTGCGCTCGTGTATTTAGTTTTGGCAAAGAAGTTAAATCCAAAACAACCTAAACTTTATATTAATAGCATTTTACTACAGTTTTCTATGCATCCCTCCAATATTTTCTTTGAGGTTGACTTATGCTTAGCCATATATTATTCATTTTAATGTCTCCACTGACATTACAAACCATACTGTCTCTCCCTTCATCCTTGCCCACCCTCCCCCATTTCTGATTTTCTACCACCAAGCAGTAACCAATCTCTCAGTATGTTCTAAACTCTGAGTACCAGTCATGATACAGCTGCGTTAAGTATTTCCTCTGGCTGCCCAAAAATGCATGTGTACATGGTACATTCATATACATGTACCCAGAAAAACCCACGCAGAGGGAGAATAAAAAGTCCTGGTTTTGTGCTCAACATTCAAGTGACAAGAAATATGGAACTCATCATAGTTGACATTTCATAAACACTAGCGCATATTCCTTTGTCTTATTCTCAAGACAAGCATTCTGCAGAAGACAGAGAATGTGTCAGAGACCAAATATACTACAACCCAAAGTGTCACAGAGTAGTAGTATGACATTCTATTACTCTGTCTTAAATTCCTCATTTCCTGTTCCAAAACTGAAAGAGACTGGTAAGAGATAAGGTGACAAAAGCAAAGGAATTCACGAGAAGAGACGAGCAGCCCACAGTGGACCCACACGGCGCTGGAAACCACTGCAATAGCCACTAGGACTTGATGCCAGCATGCTTTATGACGGGCCCAGTCCTAACACTCAGGTACAGAGAACAAAAGTGCATAAATACGTGCATCCAAACACATGTGCTAGGGACCCACAGTGGTACTCGTCACAAAACCCAAAGTGGACACTTGCCCAGTGCCTGTCCACTGTGAAACAAATGAAATGCTTGTATTATCCAAAGTCAATTACCTCAGCACAGGTACAAAACCTAAATGATGACTCATATACAGTGTTAATGAAATAGGTCAGACAGGGTTATTACAGGGTTATTACAGGATTATTACAGGATTATTATTACATGGTTTTACTTCATTCCAAGTTCAAAACAGGCAAGCAGACTGATTTTTTTTTTTTCAAAAACTAAATAACTGGTCCCATTAACAAAACAGAAGAGCTCCTCCTTGCACATGCTCTCCTTCTGGATGTGTGCTGGCTAAACACCCATTTGTACCAAATGCAGTCCATGAGACAAGCATTCGCACATGTATATTATGCTTCAAAAACTTTTGAAGCAGGCTACAGAGAACTAAAGGCAGTAGATAAGGCGTCATGAAAACTGCTTTCATTATATTCCTATACTCTCAAGTTCAGGATCTTCAAATATTATCAAGATCATAAATTATGAAATAAAACATACAGAATATTAACCTAAAATAACGCAAAGGCCTAGATTTTAAAACACAATACACACATACAGATAACCTTGAAAAGCAAATTTCAAGGTCTCTGTTTCAGGCTAAAAAGATGAGATCATGGCTATTGTCCCACAACACAACTGTGCTACGGTAAAGATACACAAAAGTCCTACCTAAACTCCAGTGTAAAACTGAGGTGTACAGAACAAAAAATAGAAATAGGTCAAAGGCCAAATACAACAGTTAACAATTTTAAACATTTATGTGGAAAGGAGAGTTTGTCCAAGTGAACTCAGAAAGAACACTTTAACAAAACAAATTCCAATAGCTGGCAGTGTGGTCCAGTAATAGAGCACCTGCCTGCCATGGTGCAAACCCCAGCACTTAAGACGATGAAACAGACTCCACTTCCTGGTTTGGGCAAGTGGATAGGGGTGGTAGATGGTCAAGAGGATGTTGGGAGCCCCTGTACGAGCTTCACGTCGAAGTGCCCATTAAGGGCTTTCCAAGAACATGTGCATCAGGCCTTGGAGACAAAGGCAATGTACGACAAAGAATCCTCTGCTTGCTCTCATTAATTGCTTTCTGAGCCTTCTGTCTGCAGCACTAATAAGAGTTCACTGTTTTTTAAAAAAAACAATGTCCAACCTTCTAACTTGTCTGTTTTATGTTTTCCTTTCTTACTGTTTTCTTGTGTGTTTCACACTTGGTAAGCAGGGGCAGGCTCAAGGACAACCTGGCCTATAGAGCAAATTCCAAGAAAGCCAGAGCTCCAAAGAGAGGCCCTACCTGCCTCCCCTCACCAAAAAGAATATTAATGTGAAAATTTAATCAAAGTCTACATAGTGAATAAAATTAAAATGTCTAGGTGTTCCAGAGTGAATCCAAAATGCCTCCCATTGGTCCATATTGGGCAATCAAGATTTATTCTCCACCTGTGGCACTAAGAATGGAATGTGGAAGAGGTGGAACTGGGAAGCCAGTCAATAGAGGGGGCCTGGAAGGCTAGTTTGTCCCTGGTTCTAGCATTAGCATGCCATGAGAGAGAAGCCTCTGGCACACAATCTGCTGCTAGGAACTGAACTGCTCCTCCAAGCCTTCCTCCCCATGAACAACTGTAATTTGCTCTGTGAGCAAAGTTACTTCTGTTGGGTGCTTTCACCTGAACAGGCCCGATCTCGTCTGATCTTTTTTTTTTTTTTCAAGTTACAAAGGTGGAGCTGGAATAGTCATTACATACTCACCTGGTGTAAGAGACGCTTGAGTTTCAATAACTGCGTTTTTACAGCTGTGCAGTCCTGGACCATGTGCCGGAGGGTCATCTCATCTAGTATCACTGTGTTGTCTGGCACATCTACAAACATCTTCTGAGCCTGGAAAAACGGGGTTCCTCCATAGCTTTCAAAATGACCTAAAGGAGATTCTCTATAAGGAGAGCCTCTGGAAGGGTGGGGAAGAAGGAAGGAAAAGATAATTTAAGAAGCAAGAACGGCACAGCATTACTGTAGCAATCTTTACAACTCGTGCACAGCGCCTTCACACTCACTGCAATCACTGAATGTCCCACTGAGCAGTACAATCCGCTTAGCTGTTAGCAAAACTGTTGACTTTTATGATCCCCTAACCTCATCCACTTGGTGTATTTCACACATTGGCTGAATCAATCATCCTGAAGAGCCAAAAACAGGCAATGCTCTACAAAGCTCTAGCTGTTAGAGGTGTGCTCACCCCTTTCTGTACTGACTGACTTGGGGCAGCATCTTAAATGGTACAGCACTCTAGTTCCATAGCTAAGTGGCAGAGACATGGTATTCCCAGTGTGGACACACTACACTATTAGGGTATCATTTCTTCAATGGCCATCATTAAAACTGGTGGAGTGATTTCTTCCTTTTGTTTACTCTGCCAATAGCCATCTTTACTAATAAAGGTTTAAGCAAGGTTGTGCAAGAGTCTGATGTACACCATGTATTCCCTAATCTCAAACTGCACTTTAAAAAAGGACTCTTTGAGCCCTGGATAGAATGCTTGCCCATCATGCACAAGACCCTGGACTTGATTCTCATCACCACCGAAACTGAGTGTGTTGGTACAGTCTTAGAATTCCATCACTCAGGAGGTACAGACCAGAGGATTAGGAGTTCAAGGTTATCCTTCTTAGCTACACAGCAAGTTTGAGGACAGCCTGAACTCCATGCAAGTCTGTCTCAAAAAAATAAAATAAAATAAATTAAAAAAAAAATTTAAAAAAATTTTTTTTTTCTTTAGAACTTTTAAGCAAGAATCACACAGCCTGAGGCAAGAGGAACTGGAGAACAAGCCCACTTGAGCTACAAAGCAAAGACCATCTCAAAAACAAGTTGCATTTTCCCTCTGCTTCATCCTTTAATAGCTATACAGAATAAAAGAAAAACTAAGGAGAACGTATTTCATGGGAACGTAAAATCTAACGTGCTCGTCAGAACTGATAGCTTCAAAGTTACCGTATCCTTGTTACTCTAATTTCAGACAGTTATTAAAGCACGGCAGCTGCATGAGATCTCAATGGCCTAAAGATGTACACTTAGAGAATATTTCTCCAATATGATGGCCATTGTCAGGTATTAGAAATGGAGTTAAAATCTGTGTATTAAATGTGTAAATTTCAGTGTGATGTATTCCAGTCATCATGTAGAAGAGGAATATGGCATCTACTTAAGCTTCTATCTTATAAAAAATATTCCCAAAACACTGTATTTATTCTAAGATTGTTTTTGCAAGAGTGTTATTCTTTGAAACTACTCATTCAAATTTCAGCACTGATTTAAAAAAAGGAGAACCTTCAAAATGGTTCATGATGCCACAGGTAGAATCCAGTTCCTTCTTCAAGCTCTTCCCCCAAACCTGTCTCCCTCACACAAACTTAACTGTCCAAATTCCCAAAGCACGCTACGAAGGACACCATCTTTTCAGTAGTTCTTGCAGTCACCTATCCTGCAGACCCTCAGCTCAGATATTTCAGCAGCTCCTCTTCATCTTCAGTTAGCAGACATTTCCTTCTGGAAAAGCTCCCTCAATCCTATAAGCTAGAACCATGTGCTGCTGAAGGCATTTTTATAGAGCCTAGTACTGGGCTTCATATCACAATACATTGTGGATGTTTTTCATGCCTGGAAAACTATATGCTTCATTAAGAAAAGGGCTCTATTTCTTAGTCCTTTAATGTGCATAGCAGTTTATTGTTATTACTGCGTTGGTACTGTGTGGGTAAGGAGAATGGATTTTAACTACTAGTTTGTTTGTTTGTTTGTTTTTAAGCTTTCATTTCTGATATTCTAAAACTCTATAGCTGTGACATGAAAAACAACTTTTTAAAAAACTATTTAGGACTGGAGAGATGGCTTAGTGGATAAGAGCACCTTTATTCTTGCAGAGGACCAGGGTTCGATTCCCAGCACCCATATGTTCTCACAGTCCAGACTTCCAGTTTCAAGGACTCCTCATCTTCTACCCTCTGCAGGCACCGCACACACACGGTGCACAGACAGACGTGCAGGCAAAATGCGAGTGTGAAAAGGGTTGGGAGAACAGCAGGACGTGCAGGGAAGGCTGACCAAATAAAGGATTCATGGAAAAGCCTTAGGGAAACCCATTGTTGTCACCGTGTGTGTGTGTGTGTGTGTGCGTGTGTGTGTGTGTGCGCGTGTGTAGGGAAGACTGACCAAATAAAGGGTTCATGGAAAAGCCTTAAGGAAACCCGCTATGTTGTCACCTCGCACGTGAGGATGCGTGTGTGCATGCGTGTGCGCGTGTGTGTGTGTATGTGTGTGTGTGTGTGTGTTTCAACAGAGGTGCCTTGTGTGGGTAGGTAATGCTTCCTTAAAAAGAAGTGAGTTTTTTATTATAATCTCAGAGACAGGTATGAGACTTCCCTGTGATTCAGGGAGGCCCCAGAAGCTCCCAAGCCAATACAGGATATTAATCATCATTGGTTTTGTTCCCACACTATCACTAGATGTCAAGGTCCTATTGCTGAAGACACAACACACATTGGTTGCAGGACAGAAATATCAAGCTGGACCTGACCTTGAAACTTTTTCTCTGCTGGCTAGATACACTGCTAACCCCAAAATACTGACCTGTCAGAATGAGGTGACCACTAATAGTCATGACAGTTATGGAGTGGCTAACAGCCTTCTAATTGGAATCAAAGCCTGTTCCACAGGAAAGAATTCATGTCTGGTACAAGAAATCTGGACAAAAGCCCATGGCTGTAGAAGTCATAGAGTGGGACCTATTACTATTGTTTTGCCAAATGGACAAGGTGTCACACTATCTTCTATCTATCTTTTAGAACCAATAAATTAATGTTACTCTCAACCTTGGCCAGAAAAACTTCTTACTGCTGTGAGTAGCA
>JADRCH010000231.1:3692664-3724131 GCA_019843965.1 Rhynchomys soricoides | reverse complement strand
TTGAGGCATTTTCCCAAATTACACACCTATCTGTAACTCAGCTTCTTACCCCACCCCACTCCCAGAATGACTCCATCATGTGCCTTACACAGGCAGGTGCAGTCTCTGCCAGCACATGGGTGGGTACAAGAGGCTTCTATTTTCTAAGTCACAATTTTTATTTCAAAATTAATCTTTAGTATTTTTCTGACCATTAAAAACTTTCATGTAGAAGTTGAATAGACATGTTTTATGGTAATGACTTAATTCTTCAAATGCTAGATCTGGCACAATCCTTATCAACACTCTAGGATGTTATCTTGTAGAATCACTGACTTGATTCAATGAGTTAGAAAAAGATTAGCCAAAACTGATACTCGCTCACTTTGGGACTTCTTATCTGAAACTGTAATAATCAAGATGGGATAGAATTGGAGAACCAACAGACACAACAAGACAAGAAGGCAGCAGTCTAGAAATGGATACATAAACACAATCACCTTCTCTTTGAACAAGCAACAAAGGCAATTTAATATTGGATGGCCTTTTAACCAAGCAACAGACATCTACGTGCAAAAGAAAAGAAATGACCTCAAAAATTAACAGACCTCAAAATAAAATGCACAGTTATAAAATTCCTATGTACTAGGAAAGAAAACCTGGTGTATCTTGGTTTGCAAATGTGTTTTGAGATACACTGTGCATGTACACACAAATTCATGTATTCCAAGAAAGAAAACCTGTAAACTGAAACTTTATTTCTAAAAGTCATTTTCAAATGTTAAAAATGAAAACACCATTTAAGAAATTAGAGAAGACACACACTGGAAGAAAATATTTTCTATACATGTATCTGATTCAGGACTAATATCTCAAATATAAAAAGAATTCTATTAAAATTCAACAATATAAGGATAACTTTAAAAAATTGGCAAATATCTGGGCACCTTAGCAAAGACAAGACATAGATGGAAAATAAGCATCTGACAAAAATGTTCAGCATTGTATGTCACTGAGAACTGTGGATTAAAACAGGGCACCACTACATACCGAATGGTTAATGTTCAAAGCACAATCCCTAATGCTGGTAAGAGTGTAGACCACCAAGAACTCTCATTCACTGCAGGCAGAACAGAAAGTGGCAGCAAGCCATAGCAACAACAAATCCTGGAGAGGAGGGATCTGATTTGAGTATTTCTTTCTAAAACTTTTTATGACAAGCAAATAATGAGATTCACTTAATCCTTAATGTAAAAGACAACAGGAAGAGGAAGGAGCTAGTCGGTGGTGGAAATAATCAAGATGATCAGAAATTTCCAAGACTTAATGAAATATTAATCTACATATCCAAGAAGCTCAACAAACCCCAGACATAAGTCTACTCACACCACCATCTAACTCTGAGAAGCCAAAATCAAAGTGAGTACTTTTTTAGATGACAAAGAAAAGTGACTTCTAATGTTAAAGGAATGTTAAATAAGAGTTGAGTTCTCACCAGGAAGCAGGGAGTAAACATCTTAAAAGAAAGACTATGGGCCTGAGGGTGTCAGATCCCCCAGGGTAGGAGAATGACAAGGAGGGAAGATGAGAGTGGGTGGGTGGGTGGGAGGGTGGGTTGGAGAATATCCCCATAGTGGCAGGGGGAGGGCGGAGGGAATGGGGAGGTTCCAAAGGGGAGATCTGAAAAGGGGGAAACATTTGAAATGTAAATAAACTATGAAAATAAAAAAAAAAGAAAAGAAAAGAAAAGAAAGACTATCAGCAAAGCATTCCACATCTAGCGAAGCAATCCTTAAGATAAAGGAGCAATCTAAAATAGAAGACACTCCACCCTTAAGATAAAGGAGCAATCTAAAATAGAAGACACTCCACCCTTAAGATAAAGGAGCAATCTAAAATAGAAGACACTCCATGAGAATAAAAACTATGAGAGTCTGCTGCTACCCTACCTCCTTTCCCTACAAGACTGACTGATGCAGGAGAATACAGTACCTCTATAACCTCACCTTCAGTTACAAGCATATCAAATCAGATGATCATCAAGGAACCAAAGGACGTGGGTACGCTAAGACCTTAGAGGCATCTATAGAATATCTACAGGTATTAAATTAATAGTAAAAATTTTTGCCACAAAGAAAGGTCCAAGTCTAATTTAAAATCAGTAAAAAATCCTTCACAAACTCTTCTCAAAAATACTTATGAAGGGGACAGCTCCCAATTCATCCTAAATGACCCATAATTAAAACAAAATCCACCTCAAAAAAAACTAAACTAGCATTTGAGAATATATATATAAAACTGCATAACAAACAAATGTAAAAAAAAAAAAAAAAGGTACATGTGAAAAACAAAACCTAAATTGTTCAAGAAATAAATGGCTGGCTAAATATCTTCAAGTCAATGTGACATACTGTAGTAACAGGATGATAGGACAGACAGGGAAAAAAGTCTACTGAAAAGCCACTAGAGAAAGCACAGGATGCCACCATGATAAACATGTTCAACAAAGTCTGAACAGAAGGGAATGTCTTTAGATTGATAAAGAAAATCTATTTTAAAAACAAAAATCAACAAAACAAATACCATTCTCAACAGTAAATAAATGTCTTCCCCAGTATCAGAAACAAGGTATAGCTATTGGCTCTCACTACTTCTATTCAACACCATGCCAAAAGATGAAGCAAAAGGCTAGGCAAGAAAGGAAGCACTATAGATTGAAAACAACAAAGTAAAACTACCTGTTCTCAGATGAAGTAAAGTATACATAAAAATCCTAAGAGCTAAGGACAATGTTAACAGTCCTTTGCATTACAGCGCAGTTATTCACGGTTGAATAATTACAACAGAGGGGGACAGTGAGCCACGAGGCCACCAGTTTTATAAAGTATGCATAGAGGGATCAATAAAGACGAGCTGATCCAAGTCTCAAACTAGTGACTTAAAAAATACTTCATTTAGAAGTGACAAAAAGTGACACACCTCACCTCCAAGCAGCGTAATACTAGGACTCCTAAAACATAAGGATCTATAGAAATGCTACTGGGAAGGAAAGGCACATAGTTAATAACTAGATTTCAGCTATAATTAGAATAGCCAGAGGGAGAGCAGGGCTGTAAGTCTTGTTAGGGTAGAGAGAATTCTACATAATGTAAACAGTTTAGGAAAAGGAACTATTTGGAGAAAATAGCAGTAGAATAGTAAACAGGATAAAAGAAAAAGTGGTTGTTATTGTTAGAATGCCAGAGAACATGAATCAGTAGTTCTGGAACAGCAGTGCCCAACAGGCCTAAGCTATTGATAAGGCATAATGCTACAATGAACTATGATACCAATGGTGGTTTATACTCTCAATCTTTAACACTAAGTTGAACACAGGAAATGACAGTTCTGAGACTTGTTGTGGTAAATTTCTTTTTGTGACATCCACCCTTATAAATAGCTCAGGAATGCTTAGAAAACCTAGCACAGACCACCATTATCAGTGAGTTCAGCCACTCCTGAGAGAACTCCATGCTGATTGGCAATCTGTAAAAATACTGTCTGTGCTCTCTGCCCTCACCACAAACTTCTGGTAACTGGCGATTCACAACCATAAGTGCTTTAAGACATATCAGTTCTAAGGAGGGATTTATGATCACATTTGGGAGAAATGCTATATATTATCTTTCACTAAATTCAGCAAAGTCACAATTCATAGAAACAAGTATAACGCAGCCATCAGTCAAACAAATAATTTAATTTGTTCATTCTTAAATTTACCTGACCAAAGAACTGTCTTCTGTACCTGCTGATATACAGGGAATCAGAGTTTAGGGTTGTGAACTTTTGGGGGGAGGTGAGGTTTGTTTCCTAACTTTACTGGTAGATGATTATACTCAGCCTCAGTTGGACATTTCTAAGGACAGAGACAATTACCTCCATGTTATCCATTCCGTCTCTTTCTCTTTTTTTTCTATAGATTTTATTTATTTATTTTATGTATCTGGATGTCTGTGTACCATGTGTGTGCGTGGTGCCTGCAGAGTTGGGAAGAGTGTGGTATTACCTGGATCTGGGATTAGAGATAGTTGTAAGCCACCATGTTGCTTCTGGAAATTGAACTGCTTTCCTCTGGGAAAGCAGCCAGTGCTATTAACTGTTGAGCCATCTCTCTAGCCCCCCCCCCCCCCCCATTCCATTTCTAATAGACTGAGGTCCAGCTACAATAAACCTGAAGAGTGGTTCTCTGAAAATACCAGACTCTATCATACAAACTTCAGCACCTGCCCTTGTTCCAGGCTGAACATTCACTGCTCACCTTTACATACTACACTAAGACACTACTCCCTGCAGGTTCCAGTCAGATCTGTAGGACTGGTTCAATGTATCATCACGTATTCCGTGTTATCCTAGATAGATACAAACAAACACAGCTGCTACACACTCACATCTCCCTTTTCCGTAACTTTATTAGGCACCCAGTATCACAGCATTAACACTACATTGTAAGTATCCACACGCTTGTCTCTCCATAGAGTCTATCTACCACACATGTGTGTATGAAATAGCACAGACACAAGTCTTTTCCTAGCTTCAGTGTTAAGATGTCTACTATTAAGCCATATCAATGCAGAATTCTATCATCTTTAACATAATAGTCCAAAAATTCATTACCAATCCACAACTCTCACTTGTCATACTATCAGCTCAAGACTTTAGGGCAGCATACAATATATAAGCCACTAATGACTATTAAGTGAATGGACAAATTTTACAAACTATGCACTGCTATGGTCTGAGTATGGCATATGTCTCACAGGCTCATGTGGAGCGTTTGGTCCCAGATGGTAATGATACTCTGGATGCTGGAGAATGTATGGGAGGAGGTTGGTAGAAATGAACCATTAAGGTTGAGCTCTGGAAGGTTATACCTGAAGTTAGTTCCAGCCTCGCTCTCTGCTTCCTGGTGTACAGCGCTGTGAGGAACCTCTGCCATTTGTTCCTCAAATCACAAGCTTCACCATTCCTTCTCTTCCCTGATTGACTCAAACTTTGAAACTGGGTGAAAACAACCCTATCTTGTCTGTTAGCTGTTTCTGTTGGGTGCTATGGTGACAGCGAAGCAAAAGTAACTGACACTCAATGCTTGTCAGTTAGGCTTCATACCCCAGCCTTAGTTTTAACTCACTATAAACACATATCTAAGAATAGACAAGTAGGATCCCCATCAGTAGTAATGAAGGCAACCTTTACACCGGGCTCTTACCTGGCAGGATCAACTCTGTAATACTGTTCCCATCAAAGCCATAATGCCTAGAAGTACTGCCTACATCCTCCCAGACTGCCCAATTACACCCTTCTATGTGTATACTCCAACACAAAGACTCAGTTGGATCTCACTGTTCCTTAATCTACTGAAGAATATTTTATTAGACTAGAACTTGTTAGACAGAAGAACATAACAAAGAAGAGTTAAGAAAATTATGTGCCACCCAGGGCCTATCCACTATGCACGCAAACTCACACATGACAACTCCCTCTGTATTTGTCTTGCATGGTGAATAAATCCAGAAGAAACAAATACTCTATCTTATGCACACTGTGTATCTGCTAACCACATGCCAAGCTTCGCTCTTTGCTTTTGCTACGAGGACACTTAGCAAAAACTCTGCTTGTTTTAGAGAGCACAGAGAAACATATTTTTATTCTATTATTTTTCATCTCAGTTTTATTATTTGCAGTGTAATACACTCCATGATAAACAGAAATACTTTGTGGAATGAGATATTCAAAAAATTTTTAATTAGAAAACAAAAACAAAACTGCTATTGTTTACCACAAACCCTACAGCACACACCTTCATCCTGATCCGTGAGTACTCACTCACAGAAAAGTATTTTCAAGCCTGCTCACAAATGGTGCACTGAAGACTGCAATGTGCAGAAGGTTAAATAGATTTGCAAATCTTGTTAATCTACAAGAGCCATAGCTCTGGCCGCAGGTGTGAATGGCTTCGAGCCCACTCTAGTACATGGTCTGATTCAATCTCATACTACTGTATGCTCCAGAATGCAAAGGACTTCCAGTGTCATATGGTCTCCTTTAACAGGATTTGTGGACTTTTACATTTTTAACTTAAAAGCAAAATAAAACCAATAACTTAATAGTTACTTTGTACAATATTGCTTTTAAAAATTATAAAATAATAGTCAACATTCATTAATTCTGAACTTAAGAACCTCACCCCAAGTCAATCACAACTTAAAAATCTGTCATAGACACATTAAACATTTATGTCGTTTACAAACCTGTGATAAAGCTACTTAAAATAGATGTCAGCTAAGAAATTATTAGTTATTGTAACAAATACATATCACATAACCTGATCTGGTTCTGGTGCTTTGGAAACCAGGCAAAATCTTAGAAACAGAACTGTTAGTCAGGTTAGGCAGAGGACAGACATGATGCCACAGTTAGAGCAGACTCACCTGCTCAAGTCACTTTTTCCATGGTGATGATAGTGATCAGGATGGCTAAGGTGGTAATGGTCCTGTCCACTCCACCTCTGGGGTGGCCTTTTCCAAAATCCGTCCTGCGACTGTCGTACATTTCTGTCTGTTCGGTCAAAGCGGTTCATATTGTCACACTCCACTGGGCAGATTAAAAAGCAACAGTCTATAAACATGTGCACACTATTAAAAAGTTAACTACTATGGCCTGATAATTAAATGCTGCTAAAATTATTTTTTTAATTCTAAAAGCATCAGCCATGTATGCTAACTAATCACAAAATAGTTTTCCAAAGGAAACCAGTTCTTACAATGAAAGCTGAACTTCGTCCATCCAAACTGAAGTCAACTGTAAGACTTCTCTTTCAACCACTTAGGTGAACAACTAGCTGTTGGACTGTTTTAAAATCAGCATTGCATATTTCAAATACGAACAATCAGGATAGGAAAATGTAGATTTTAAGAACAGCACAGGACCCATCGTAAAAAGGAGTGCCTTAATTTTCTCAGCCTCAAGAAGCATAAATTAAACTTTCATCATAGATGATCATGTTTTTTAATAAAGCTCACACTTTTAAACAGTAAACTGCTCCAATCTGCCTGCGACAAAGCTGGCTCAGAAAGACTAAAATGTTACCGAAAACAAAGCCAGTGCTTCATAACAACAAACAGTCCACTCCTGAAATCCAAACACCACAAAACCTCCACAAGAATCCCTGAAGCACCCGAGCCTCTTCACTCACCCAAATGCAGTGTTCTCACATGTCGGAGCGCTTTCTGAGAAAGCTACTTGGTACAAGGGAGACATTGTGCTGCCGGCTCCTACTCAGACATAGTTGCACACAAGGCGCCGCTCAAACAGGCCTTCCTTCCTGCCCTACTCCCAGCCCTCCCTGTGGGAAGCAAGCCCAGCCTGCCCTGTGACTCCATCTTCCCTCAGTGCTCACATAGCTATGAGCTAGAACTGTTACTAAAAATACTCCTAAACACTAACCCATGCCATGAAACAGGAAGGGCTTCTCCAGTCCAAGAACGAAATGAAAAAGTTCAGAATTTCTTGTGATAAAAACCTTTACATGTCAGTATAATCAGGATTTTAAAAACTTGACTTTAAGTGCTGTTATCATTAACCAGATACTTGGCTTTGAAATTTGCTGATTGTCTCATTACAGAAGATGAAAAAGTTGTCCATCTAGAAAAGGACGATGCAGGAAAACCAAAAGCAAACAACTTAAGCCTACTTCATACACTAAAGTTTTGTTTGCAGTCACGAGGAATCTGTGAGTACCGACACACAGTTTTCTTTCTTGCAGAAGAACGCTTTTTAAAAAACCACTTTTAAAGAAAATTACTTCCAATAATTTCTTGTCATTTTACTGTTAAAATGAAGAGGAAATTTAAGTTTGGTTATGGAAAAAAATCTAAGGGTAATGAAGGTATAATGAGCAGTTCACTGAAAAACAGCAGCAGAAAGGAGGTCGCGGAGGAAAGACTAAAACGTGAATCTTAAAAGTTTACAGCGTGTTTCTGTTTAGTCTCTCCAGTCACATCCCCAGCAAATTCACGATGCTCACACTCATAGGGGCACTGAGTCCCAGAGTAGTAGCACCTAGCAGTAAGACACTCCCTCAGTTCAGCAGTTCTATACAGGTACTTTTACATAGGTTCCTTTAACTTGGGAAGAGAAAGTTCTAGTGCCAAAGGAATCAATTTTGTTATTAGAATGACTGATATATTGCTAGAACAAAAAATCAGCATACTGCAAATAATAATAAGAGGCAAGCAAACTAGGCCAGAGAGCCACATGTGAGATCAATGACATCACACAAATTACTGTGCTGCTTTGGTGACCAGACTGCAAACTAGGGATCACTACTGAAACCTGAACTCAATTCTAACAGCAGGTCAGCAGGAAAGACAAACATCTGCGACAACTGCAAAAGATGAAAGTTCAGACCTAACTTCTGAGGACTTTCCTGACTCTCCTGGGAGTGCTGTTCCTATACTTCTCAGGAATCTGCCCATCCAGATCTTTACAAACATTAGAATCTAGGGAAGATGGTAATGTTAAAATATTAGTGATGGTTATCTAGGCAAAACTAAGACAGTCCTTGACAGAATAAAAGATACAGAATAAAAACAGAAATAAGAACAATAGAGTCACAAGAGAGAGATAATAAAAACCTGGTTCTGGGGCCTGCAAAGAACAGCACAGTAAGACTCCAGGGGAAGGAAGCCCCCCTGAATGTGTAATGCTGGATGCTGATGGTACCTGTGATAAACCTCAGAGAAGGGCAAGCCTAAAGCTACTGCACCTCAAAAATACTAGAGCTCAGTTAAGACACAGCTCTAAATCACCTTTAGCCAGACGTGACCCTAACCATGACCTGAAGACTTTTCTGGAAAGCAGTTTCCTTCCTTCTGAACGTGGTCACTCATTCCAACAACAAATGGCAGCATAGTACCATAAGAGACAGATAATCAACAGGTTTGTGGTGTGGGCATGGCTATGTCCAGCTGGGAGTCATTTCGCTGGTGTGATAAAGGAGCACAACACGATACCCAGTGTATCCTAGCTTTTTCTCTTACAACTTTCAAGTCCCACGAGAGTAAGGACGGCACAGGTAATGACGGTTATATAAGTAACTGGCTGAAAGGCAGGATGGCATCATGACTGCCAAAGCCTGAGTGAGGGTGCTTTACAGAACGTTTATGTTATCAAGAACTTTCCAATTGCAATTTAGTTTTTAAAAAGAATAAAATCATAAACTTGAATTATTTCACACAGTACTGACATGGAAAGATAGATTTCTAGGAAAAAACACAAGTAACTAGAAGCAAGCAGAAATAAGACAAGCCTCATGTGTCTCAATACAGAGTATAGCCCAAATGTGATCTTATGGATTTGAACATAAGAAAAGTATAATCTAGTCAGCAAGTAAACTTTGTGTGGGAGTCAGAAAGTGGTTAGAAACATCCTTTCAACAAAGTCTAAAGTCTAACCAGAGTGTCTGAAATTATTAACAGTATACAGAGAAGATATTCACTAGGGCAAGCCACTAACCTGAGGATTATACTCTGATGTGCCAAATGCCAGGTGTGTGTTTGTGGGAGGAAAGACAACACAGCTGCGTTTCTGACATAGCAGAACTCTTGAGGAAAGCCCTACAACAGAAGGAACCAACTGCAAACACCCAATAGCCTTCCAAAAGAAATTTAAATTGCAAAACTGTTTCCTTATGAAATTCTTTGGTATACTAATTCAGGTCAAGGTTAAAAAAAAGAACAGCTTGCAAAATTAAAACAGTCTCTCACTAAGTACAATTCTTCCTTCCAAGTCACAACTCAAGCCAAAATGTTTCATGATTCCTCGCCCACAATTCCACACCTCTTGGATTTCCCTCTGAAGTACCTCTCCCTCTGACCTGTTGCTCTTCCTTTTAAACTAGACAAAAGCCTCTTAAGTACAGTATGTGGTATAGCTAAATGCTTTCAGAACAGGGAAAACTGTATAATCTGGTCTTCTCTGATTCAAAGCATGGCTAAAAAGTCTAAACGGCATTGGGAAAAATTCCCAGGGAAATCTAGACTAGCTTTTTGGAATCATAAGACAGTGTTAGCAGATCTGTATCAACTAGTTCATAATTAAAAGACACTGCATACAAGAACAAAGACACAAAACAGTGTAATGAATGTGACAGTAGTTTATGACAGTAGTATATGGGAGTCAGGCATGGTGGTACACACCTTTAATTCCAGTACTCAGGAGGCAGAGGCAAGTGAATCTCTGTGACATCAAGGTCCGCCTGGTCTACATATAGTTATTGACCAAAGCTACACAGTTAGACCATATCTCAAAAGAACAAAATCAAATAAACAAAAACTTAGAATGGAGCACAGAAGACACGTAGTATAGAAAAGGGTTTTCTCATTAAGTCTTTCCTGCAAACACAGATTGAGCTCTGATTCAGGCCTGCAAGGAAAATGTAGGGGCAGGGTGACAGCTAAACTCATTGCAGGCATCAGGGACAGGTGAGCACCCTCAGAAAGTATTCACAAGATTCTAAAACAAATACTACCCATCTTCCTCACCCTCTATGAAAAACGTCCATTAGAGAGAGAGAGAACCACCTAAGCACCTAAGCTTGAAGATCTGGGAAGCAGACTGAGGCTCAAAATAAAATCATATCCTACAAGAAGAAAGAAGACAGACCTCAGTCACACAGAGGATAAACAATGGGATCTCAGAACATCCTTAATTTTACAAAGACATTAGAAAAACAACAACTGCCAACAGGACAGGGAGAGAGAAAGAAAACTGGGCAACTGATACAAGCCTTAGTTAGAGGAAGCAGAGCACTGGGCTGCCTCTTTAAACTTCTACATAACCTTCTCAAAAGAACAAAAGCATCTTTTACTAAGATATTACCTTATTGTAAAGAACTCCCAAATAAAAACATGGCCCCGCTAGATCAAAGGTGGTCACTCAAACACACACTTGCCCAGTCCCGAACCCCACGCATCTTAATGAATGTCTGCTCAGTCAGGATAGCCATTCTGGGGCTGTGGGGCTCTACCTCAGGCTTGTTCACTTTCACTATCAATTACATCTTTTTCTGTACTTACCCAAGATAGCTTAAGGAAAAACTGTGACAGACTTAAAGTTAGAACAACACTTGACTTTGTCTCCTCCTTCACAACTTATTAACTGACCTGTAAGTAATCAAATGTTCTATTAATAGATATAAACTATAGCATCATCCTAAACGTCATTACTGTTACATATTCATCCAAGAGTCACCAGAACACTCAGAAGTAGATGTCCCCAAATCCCACACTGTAACTGTTCAACAACCATTACACTAAGACATTCTTTCCTCCCCTGGCTTGGTACATATACCATACTCAGAGAGAAAGACCTGTACACAAATGCAATCATCAGCTAAGCCTCTCTTCCTGACTTCCTCCTTTTAAAGAGTCTAAAGCGATAGCTCAATAGGAAACATTATTACTCTGCAAACACGAAGCCCAGAGTTCTAAACCTTCACGTACCCATACACAAAGAGGACTTGGCCATGGATGCCTTGTGCCCCCAGCACAGGGTGGATGGAAACTAGAACATCCTGGAGTTCAATGACCAGCTAGTCTAGGCAAAATGGGGAACTTCAAATTCGGAGAAGAGACTGTCTCAAACAATAAGGAGGTGAGCAACAGAGAAACTCGCACTATCAATCCCTGGCCTCTGAGCTCATACACACAGATGGGAAAACACAACCCCACATACATGCACACACAAAAAAACAACCCCCAACACATACACAAACTTTCTTTTCAGTAAAGGCACACCTGTTCTTAATGAGGTCACAGTAACCTGTAATCACATCAGCTCCATATGGAAGGTTTCACTGACATGCTTATCTTCTTTGGGGCACAAATGCCAATACTACTAGCAGAATTAGTGAAGCTGAAACACATGAGGGTTCAGAGAACCAATGCAACTTCTTCTCAAACTTGTATAACATTCTAAATTGAAGCCAACGACCACTAAAGTCAACAGTCAACAATATGTAAAAAGATCCCTAACCTACCAGTCCTTCCCACATTCTTATCCCACAGCCAACGGGATTTAAGCAGTTACTTTCTGCCCCCCTGTAGCAGTAAACATAAATACTACTTTATCTTGGGTGCCTACAGAGAGAACTAATTTTAGCCCAATACTGCTTTCTTTAGTATTCCTTCTGTTCAAAATCGCCAATATTGTGTTTTCTTTTGGGAAAACATCTGTACCATATATGCAGTGCCACTGGAGTTTCTGTCTACTTCACACGAGTATGTAATGAAGCCCTCCAATATTTGCAGTCTCTCTGACATTCTTCATCTGTCTAACGTGAGGATTACTAGTATGCTCTACAAATGAGAAAAGTCCTAAGACTGGTTTGATCTGTGCTTCATGTATCAGCTCAGAAAGGGAATAAAGTTTCCAAAGCGAAACTGTAGCAACCCTGTCAAAGTGGCATGTACTACCTCTGCTGTGACTTATCACAAAGAAGGAAATCCCTCAGTCTTCACTACCAGACTTGGAAAAAAGAAAACAATTAAGCATACTACATCTCCTACACTACCCTCAGGTAGTGGCAGCCGTGCTTCCTGGTCCTCCTGGTGTTGGCTATAATTTTTCTTTCTTGGGACTGGAACTCCATTCTGGTTGCAGAAGTGCCCCAAGTGCCAGAAGCACCACAGGAAAGTCTCTACTCCTATAATAATGCCGTCAGCACTTCACTTGAATAGATTTATAAATCCAAGCTCAGTCATAGCCTACTGAGCTGCTCACAGTGAGCAGTTTGAGTGTGGCAGGCTAGGTCATAACACATGCTGTCATCAGCAGAACATGGTTAAATGAGTGGTCTGATTCTAGGCTGTATGTACGGTGTGAGTTTCTGCGTGCCCTATTCTACTTCTGTGATTTATCCCAAGAATAACCAGCCCAAAGTAGCTGCAGACTCCTAAAATAATGAACTCCTCAGTAATCTACACGGACTCAGAGGCTCTGCCATCCCAGGTAATTCAAGATCCATGAATTAGGGAAATAAACACATGTTCATTCTTTAGGCTGTAACAGAGCACCTTTTCAGGAAATGGAAAAAAAAAAGGGGGGGGGTAGTCCAACCAATAGCAATATGATTGATGTGGTGGGGAGAAGAAAGCACACTTGGAACAAAGAGACTCAGCTTCTGAAAATCCACACACTCTTCTAGCACCATAGAAAGAAATTCCTCCTTTGTACTGTTCTCCCTGCTCCTGGGGAAACCTGAGACACCATACAAATGTTTACTGACAGGGAATCCTCAGACCTCTTCAGCCATTCTTCCCAGAACAGCAGAACTGTTCAACCCTACTCCCAAGGGTATCTTTGGCTCTTACTATTTCCTAATACAGAAACCCTCGATATGGTGTACCACTGGAGACAAGAGAACAGAAGAGCCCTTCTGCACATAAATTATCTAAAGCCCTACATTGTTGGTTACTGGGACAGAGAGAAAGGAAGATGGAAATTAGGAGTGGTTGTGGATTGGTTCTAATGCTATTTGTGCTAATTCAGCTCCCAAAATTACACGGGAACCCGCATCTTTGCCTGGAAGATGCTGAGGTTCCCTACCACCAGTTGGCTTTCAGTGGTAAATCAAGTTGCCAGCAGTCAATGGCTAGGCAGAGACACAGAGGCAGGACTTTTGGGTTCCAGAAGAGGGGGAGAATCACCCTTGCCAGGAAAGGAATAAGATACAGGATTAAGAGCTGTAGAAAAGAGAGTGGGGGAAGAGTGCCGCCCCCAAAGATGGAATATAGGTTTTAGTAAGTAATAATTCAGGAGTATCAAATGGGAGGCATTAGCAATGTGGAAGGTTGAGAGTGACCCAGCGATTGAGCTGATTTAGGCCTATTAAGGCTGTGTGTGTGTGTGTGCATGTGTGTGTGTGCGTGTGTGTGTGTGTGTGCATGTGTGTGTGCGTATGCATGCGTGCGTGTGTCAAAATCCAGAGCATTTGGGTGAGCATCAAGGAACTCAAGCAGCTGTCATTGGAGAGATTAGAGCAGATTAACCAACTACTGCTACATATGGCGACCTATGTGTAGGCTCCAACTCACTATTAAAAGTTAATTGGAGATTCTCAAATGTAAAACACGTCATGATGTGAGATTAGGAGGTGTGGAGAACTGGTTTCTTAGAAGAGCTGTGGGTTTTGCCCAAGCCATGTAGTTCCTCCCCAAGCCATGCAGGTACAGAACAGGACAAAAGGCGTGCTGAATTGGCACACACAGTTCTGTGGTTTGTGGCTTGAGACTAGAACACACCCAGGCGAACCCAGCAACATGGGCAGCAGGCTAAGAATTCAGCCAGAAGCTCACTCCTGTTCTGAGCTGCTGCAGAGAGCTTAAGCCACAGATGCTGAGAACTTCTGCTGAGATAAGGCAGGCTGACAAGAATAGAGTTGAGTAAGATAGGAATCAAGGAAATTTCATTGTTTTAAGGATAGAAGGAGAAGCCTGGAAATAGCTTACACAGAAATATAGAAGGGAATTTAATTGAGGTTAAATACATAGGAAAGGATGTTGATTCAAGTTATATGAGGAGAAAGGGGACGTATATACCCACAGAGGTATTAATCTCCATAGAAGGGAGAATTTAAATATGTATAGATGAATAAATAAACTTAGGCCTTGATCTATTAAAAATTAATGGTGTAAGAACAAGGCAGAGGACAGTGAAGGAGCACTGTCTCAGTGAATAATGGTAATTGTTTAGATTGCTTTGTTTGTTTTGAATTGTTTTAATTACCAAAATGCATGTGGTTATAAGATTTGTGGTTATGATATTAAAAATCCCTTGGGAGAGAGGTCAAAATAGAACAGGCCTGAAGAGAAAGGAGGCTGTAAATTGAACCAATCTATACGTTTGATGATTTTGGGTTACTGGACCAAAGATATGCTATTTTGGGAGAGAGGCTCTGTATTTGAGTTAATTGGAAAGAAGAAAAGGCTGTGGACACCCTCCAGAGTAATTAATATGGAGCATATATGACAAGGGAAGACCCCCTGAAGATCGTGGATACAGAAAAGAAAAATTTGAGAAAATCAAACCGAACAGGTAACAGGATTTGATTCCTCCACATTGGGAACAGCCCTGTAACTGACTCAGACATAAAAATGTCTCTAGCCAAAACTTCAGCTAAAATTAGACAATAAATTTTGTTGGTTATGGTATCCTTAAGATTCATCATGCCATCCTTCACACGGCATGAGTGAAGATCTATTACAATTGGTTATTGATCAAATTAACTCATAAAAGGATAGTTGTGTCTCTTACCTGCTCAAACAAGGAACAAAAATTCATCCTTAATTCATCTGTGCACTTTGCACAATCTATATGAATATCTCAATAGTACTAAAATGTTGGTTGTAAGATTCATATATTGCAGAATGTGCAGCTCTGACAAGATTCATCTTCAGGGATGCTGAAATGACCCCTGCTGTTCCAGCTCCCTGCCTCCTAATGCTGTTTCCAGAGACTTGCTTCTAGAATAGCTTCAAGAATTGCTACTGATTCCAGATAGACTCGGTTCATCCAGCCTTTCAGATAGATCCCAAAACTTCAATCAAACCCTGAGCCTTCTAAGCATATAGAGAGTGGATAACAGATGCTAAAGCTAACTTTCTTAAGTCTAACCAATTTTTCTAACTTCCCCACCCCCTTAAAAAAAAATTCGACACCCGAAGTCACCAGAAAGAAGTTGTAGAGAGCCATGATCCTGAGCCCTTAGGTTTGAGTGTCTGATTGTAGATATTTTATAATTATAGATAGGTGTCATTTTAAGGGATAATTTGGAAATGGTCATAATTTTGAACAGGGAGAAAATATATGGGATGGATTACTAAATTTATTCTTAACGCATTGTATAGCCATAATCTTACATTGGTAGAAATATTTATAGTTGATATAAAATTGAAGTTATAATTTCTTACATTGGTATAAAATTTATATATTGATACATATTTAAGGTTGTCACTGGTACAAATTTTTTATATTGATGCAAAATTAATATTGATACTCCTAGATAGGCATCGTGCCTATGCAACTCATTTAAGAACACAAGGCTTAGACCTAGTCCTTTTAATAGCTACTATTACAAACTGTTTAGTATGATTAAGTAATGCAAGTAAGGGCCAGATAGTAAATTCACAGTCATATTAGATTCTGATTTAATTATAATAAAGTGTTTGCAACATTATTCAAATAGAAATAGCTAACAGAAGTAGGCAAGGTTTAACAGTTCAGATATTCTTTACATAGATGGATAGTCTTCAAAAAGAGCAGAAATCCACAAATGTGACATTTAAAGTCATTTTATTATTAGATTTTTGACTAAGAGATATGTCTTCTCCTGACAGTACCCTCTTTATGGTTCAAAGAAAAAATTGAGCATCATAGCCTCCATATGGATTGCTCCAGTTGTGGCAAGGTAGTCAAGAATTGACCTAATTCATCTACAGACAAAAATACTGTCTATAAAAGGACACAAGATGGTGGAATAGTCGCCCTCTTAGCTCTGCCAATACAGAGTTAAGATAGTCCTTCATAGTTCCTGCTTCATTAAGGTTTGTCAGATGCTTCTGGGCCAGAAAGCTGAAGACAAATGCTCCCACACTTTGAAGAACAGGGGACTGTCCAGGTAGTCAGCTGTCTCTGCAAATTAAGTTTTGGAAACTATGTTTTTGTGCTTCCTATATATTCAGGCAATATTTAATTCGTTCTTGAATCCAACAGGGTTAAAGACTAGTTATAATCTCATAAGCAAATTTAAGTTGTTTACCATTGAGGAAGATGATGTAGATTTGAAAGGACGGTTTTCAGAGGGTGATGCAAGTTAAAATCAAAACATAATTCAGATATAGAATTGTAAACTCACTAAGTTAGATTAGATGTTAGAGTAATGTACCTAAATTGACAAAATTGATAGACTGAACATTGTTAGTATATATCACACCTTATAGTTTACATAACTGTGATAAATATGTTCAATGTATATCTGAGAGAAAAGACCTTTTTAATGGACAAAAAGGGTAAAGTGTTGTGGATTGGTTCTAATGCTACTTGTGTTAACTCAGCTCCCAAAATTACACGGAAACCTGCATGTCTGCCTATAAGACACTGAGGGTTCCTGCCCCCAGTTGGCTTTAACTGGTAAATAAAGTTGCCAGGAGCCAATGGCTGGGCAGGTAAACAAAGGCAGGACTTTTGTGTTCCAGAGCAAGGGACAGGAGAGGGGGAGAATTGCCATTGCCAGGAAAGCAATAAGATGCAGGACTGAGAGCTGTAAAAGAGAGCATACAATCATGTAAGAACCAGGGAAGAACAGCCCCCCCCCCCCAATTTGGTCTGGGATAGCAAAGATGGAATATAGGTTTTAGTAAGTAATAATTCTGGAGTATCCAAGGGGAAGTGTTAGCAACGAGGAAGTTTGGGAGTGGCCCAACCATTGAGCTGATTTAGGCATATTAAATATAAGGCTACCTCTCCCTCCCTCCCCCTCCCCCTCTGTGTGTGTGTGTGTGTGTGTGTGTGTGTGTGTGTGTGTGTCTTTCATTCATACAAAGAATCCAGAGCATTTGGGAGTGAAAAACTCAAGCAGCCTTGACCAGGGAGATTAGTGCAGATTAACCAACTACCAGTACAGAGGAGTCAAAAGGTAATGCATGGTTCATTCAGAAGGTGAGTACTTTCCCAGAACTGACCTTAAAGTAGTTATCAAATACATTATACTAGTTTACAATTCAAATGTTTCTCGAAATATATGTATTTCAAAATTCAAAATAAAGTGAGGGAAAACTGGGTAGTTAAACACACACACACTACCATTTGTTTAAAGGTATAGAACATTGCTGAATCATACAGAATTATATTTAAGACACGTATAATCAGGTTTTAAACATGTAACTTACAAAGAAACTTATCTTATTCCAGTAAAGACTAATTCTGAGTCTAAAGGTTCCACCAGATTAAGATACCTTGACTTAATTATTAAACTGGCTACAATCAAGCTGTTCACATGCATCTGGAAACTTATTACTAAGCATAACTTACCATTTTCAAGAGGTGCATCCTCCGGCAAATCCACATCCAACATAAGGTCATCATCCTCAAGGTCACACGATTCAAGATTATTCAGAATATCCTATGAACAAAAGTAGTAAAAATACTATGACCTCATTTGAGATACATATATAGCCATTTGTTTTGAAAGTATCCTCACATAATAACTTAAATAGCAGGGTATGAGCCTGCTATGATGAAAAAGTGGCAGGATAATAATGATATAACCTTGAGGATTTATTAAAGCCCACAAGACTATAAGGAGGAACAGGCATATTAGCAGGGAGAGGAGGAAGTATCAGTATTTAATGCTTAGCAACAAATCATTACATATGCTGTTTCTAGAATCTGTCTTGCTTTATTTAAAGATGCTCTGTGAAATGAGAGGTGTCTAGAAGGAAATATAGGAATATAAATATACACAGATGTTTACGTATTTAAATTAAAAATAAAATTTAAATCTGGGAGGGAATAAATCAACTATTCCATTGAGATAGTATGTGATTATTCTTATTCTATTTGATATCTCTGTAGTACAAATATACTGCTTACACATTTATTTAATAGTAAAACCCCATAGTAAATAAAAGTTTTCTTCCCTTAGTGATAGTAGGGAAATTCAAATCCTGTAAACCTTGGCCTTCCATATGCTCACAAGGCAATAAAATGCCAATACACATGAAGAACTATTCTATAACAGGGTACACACTGGGAAACACAACTAAAAACTTGTCAGGAACTAACACGTTAAGATTTGAATCAAAGAAATGTTATTGTGGCTTCAATAGACAGAATACATTTCAGCAGGGCAGAGGTAACAGTGCTGTGGTCCCAGCAGGATCCATAGGACACATGCTAACATGATCAGTGCTGGTGAGAATAAAGAAGTAGTTCCGATACATCTTGTGGAGTGACAATGCAACATCGAACTTCACAGATGGCTAGAATTTGGTCTTAAAAGCTAAATACATGATGTCTACTAACTGAAAGAACACATAAAGAGTGAAGAGCCATTTGATGAAATTGAAAAAAGTAAATAAAACAATGACTTGACACTCCCTCCCCCCAAAGGTCAGATCTGGTAGGAAAATGAAGAACACAGTTTTAGAACCCATTAATTTTGATGTGCCTATGGCATGTTTGAGAAGACATGTCTCTAGCAGGTAAGTGAAAACAGACATGTGTGGGGGAACCGACTGCAGCAGCACAGGAGTCATCAACAAGTAAGAGCTGGATGATGTGAGTGAACCAGTGTCAGAGTTATACCAGCAATATGACTGGGCCTTACAGGAAGGGTCCAAGGAAAAGGCAAAAAGAACAATAAATCTTGAATGCAATTTTCCTTACTATCATCTACACAGTGTAAGAGCCACCTTACTCAAGAGAGAGAACACCAGGTGGTATAAAGAAGGGTGAGGTGAGAGCCTCTGCTCCATGTCTCTGCTGGCAGTGTCTTGCCCTGCACTTGACTCAGCATCTACCTTCTCCTGCGTATGTGTGGTAAGTGTCTTCTGCATGAGATTGAAGTCTCCCTCCTTAGAATTGACTTTGCACTTCTGTCTAAGTAGATTCCCTCTGTATGCATCCATATATTTTCTGCTGTCACCATCATGTTCCAATGAATTGTCCTACCAATTCCTTTGGCCAAAATACTGTGCTGACTGCTAGATCTGTAGATTGAGGTAGTGAAATTCTTCCAATTTTGGTCAACCTTTCCAAACTACATAGTTTGTTTTCCCTTAGGTATAAATTTTGAATCCGTCTCTACTCACAAAAGGCTTTGTCTGGTATTGCACGAAATGTACACATGTTAGAGTAAAATTAGGTCACCACTACATGGCATCTCCCAACCTGCCAACACCCAACTCTGCTTTCTTACTGAACTTCCCTTCCTTTCTCCGACTCTGCTCTTCAGATACCCTATGAACATTCTGTTAGATGCACACTTCAATATCTTCTGAGATTGTGTTTTTATTAATTCTAGTTCCTTTTGCATTCCTTTTTTTTTTTTTTTTTTTTTGGAAACAGGGTCTCACTACACAGAGAGCTTGTCTTGTGGGAATTATATACACAAAAAAAGAAATAAACATTTTATATATTCACCTTGTACTTAGAAAATTTACAAATAATTCTATTGAAAGATTCCATGAGATATGCTCTATATTTGAAAATAAAAATTTTAATTATTTCTTTGTACATTACTGTATTCTAAACATTGTGTTCAACACGCATACACTGCATGAGTCATTTCAGCTAAGGCAAAGTGCATATATTAACACAACAGTGGTCTCCTAAGATTGTACAGCCTAATGAAATTATAGTGTTCTTAGTTTATTTACATACTCTATGATATCCACAAAACAGCAAAATCATCTACTATATTTCTCAGGACCTCTCTCCGTCATTCAGCAACAAATGACTAGATGTTGAGTAAGAATGGTAAAGGTCCATTCAGTCATTGTCTCATTAGCATATTCTTCAAATAACAGGTGCTTAAAAACTGCTTTTGCTGAAAACAGCTGACGTTTTAGTTAGGCCCACAAGGCGACTAAAAGCAGAGTGAAAAGCTGGCATTTCTACCCCCAATTTGTGTCTGTCTCCCTTATTTTAGACCAGACAACTCCTTGGCTCTACAGGCATGAATATCACTTAGAGAAAGAAATGACACTAGCCACGGTGGGATCTTCCCTACCTGTCTCATAAGTCTCATGGGAAGGCCCACCTATAACCTGGAGGCCATGCTAGAGCTGGGACCAGGCTAGAGCCTCTCTATGAGAGCCCAGTGACTACGGAACGATGCCTGTTCACTTGGCTATTTGAACTGATGTGTACTTGGGCTCTTTCCTTTTGCCTTCACAGAATTGTAAGAGCCTCGATCTTCCTGGCAGCCTCTCTTTGTTGTCAAACCTCATCACAGTTATAGAAGTCCCAGGATAATGGAACAAGAAAGTGACATTTACAGGAGATGCAAAGCTCTCTGTGTACAGTCCCATTCATCATTGCCTTCAGGTTGAGCCTCTTGTGAGCATCTCATCTGGTCTCCTTTTCATTTGTGGTGCTTCATTTGGATGTGAATACATACACCTTTAACACTGTCATATCCTGCCTTCTTGTCAGTTGGTCTTTATCAAGATTTAATTATTTAATTATACCTCTACCTCTCCCTTCCTTCCTCCCTCTCTCCCCCTCTCACTCTGTATGTGTTTGTGTGTTTGTGTGTGTGTGCAGTACGTGTGCATCCTTTATGATAGTCTCCCCATGTTACCCAAACTGCCCTCCCGCCTCAGCCTTCCAAGTGCTGGGATTTATAGAAATATACCACTATGCCCAACATCCTTAGGTATTTATTTACTCTGAAATCTACTGAGCCAACCTAAGATTTCATTCAATTAGGGGCTGCAGAGTGAATCTTTGGTTATCTGTTAAATTTTAACTTATTCATATTATTTTATCCAAAATTTATTTTTGAACTTTTAATGCAATTGCATAAAGACAAACAAATAAAAATACTGGAACTGGAGTACAGGCAGGAAGGAAGAATTGAAAGCAAACTTAAAAGGACATGAACGAAACAATGAAAAGTCTAGGCTAGTATGTAACTGAGTCCTGAGAAAACAGACAGACCACACAACAAAAAGCAGATGCTACAAGAAATGGTGACTAAGAAGTCTCACCAACTTGGGCCAGCATCATGTTAATTCTCTGCAGCTTTTATTATATGTCACCGTCTATCTGCCCCATGCCAAGGCTGGGTTATAATGACATATGATTAGATTATCACTTTAAAGTCAAATTTAACCCCTACTAAATGTATTCAGTTCATTGACATATTGAGTAATTACTGACACAATGAGATTAAGTATTTATATATTTTTTCTTTGGCCTTTCTTTAGAATGTTTTTTAAAACTTTTTAAAAATGTTTAGTGTATGTGTGAGTGTATGCCACAGGATGAGTATCAGGGTCAAAGGACGATCTGTGGGAGTCAATTCTCTTCTAGAATGTGGGTACTGAGCAATGAATGCAGGTTGTCAGGTCTGGTGGCACGCACGTTTACCACGTTGGGTCATCTCACTGGTCCTGGGATGATTGTTATTTTAATACAGTTATCACTATTAAAATTGAAAATTGTATCTTGTCATTTAATATATGTAGGCTTGAATTAGCAATGTTTAGATTAGTGCTGTAAAGCTTTGTGAATACTGAGACCACAGCAAATATAATTACCTTGCCTTCCTCTTGACACTCAAAGGTACACCAATGTAACAAAAGGAAAGAAGATCTATAAGGAGGAGCAAGTGGAGGGAGTCACGAGCAGACTACAAAGCAGTACAGTCTGAGAACACTCAGTGGCAAGACTGAAAGACAACGAGACCTCAGCCTTCTCCCAGCCTGACAATGCACGAGAGCATACTGCACCGACAGCTGAACTTTCTAGAGAACTCAAATTCAGGCAGAACTGAGGCCGATACTGAAAACAGTGACTAACAGTGGCTGGCTATGCTTTATTGATTGGCCACTACTTCCCCTCACACACATATCCACAATTCAAGCAATAGCTACATCAGAATTTGTACTTTGTAAAAGGACCAGCATGGTATCTACTAAAGTGAAATTATTATCTATTCAAGGAAAACTCAAATTCCTGTGTAGGTGTTAGACAACACTCCACTAGAGCAGTCCCACAAACCAGACAGTATCTCAACAATATGCAACAATGATTATTAGATAACTGAACTGCCAGAAAGACTTTAAAGTACTTTTGTTAAAATATCTTCAAAGGAGAGGAATCAAATAAATGGATAAGGAATTTAAATATAAGCCAAAGAAAATAATCTTATGAAATCAATCCAAAACACAATCAAGAGTGTCTGGAGTTAACTCAGCAGTTAAAAGCACTTCCTGGTCTTCAGGAGGACTCAATTCCCAGCACTTACACGGTGGTTCACAACTACCTCTAACTCCAGTTACAGAGATTCAATACCCTTTTCTGACCTCCAGGGGCGGCAGACACACACGGTACACAGACATACATGTGGGAAAAATACACATAAAATAAAAATGAAAACATACACAAGTCATCACAGTAGACAAAAGAATCAGTATCTTCCAGCCTTTTATACTGTTCCAAGCACATAAAGCAAAGTGGACTTATTTAGGATCAGTTACTGTTTTCCAACCATCATGGAATCTCAGAGGTATAGCCAACAGAGAAGCATGAACACTTTTGTTTTGGAGGCTGAAGAAAAAGCACTCATTCAAAAACGTGCTTGTAAACTGATATTCCACACACACCCAGAACTCTGGAGACAGAAACAGAAGGAGCTCTGGAGCTCAATAGCTGGCTAGAAATCCTTTACCCTCCCCCCAAACAATTGCAGTACGGGGGGGGGGGGCAGGGGGGAGAGGGGGGAGAGGGGGAGGAGACAGGGCCAGCACATATACAAACACATACACACACCACACACAAAGCCTTTGTTTCAAACTCACTGCAAAGTAATCCCTGCAAAACTTAGTCCCTTGACATGCCTTCTTCCCACCCCTACCTGGTTTTGTTCTTGTTTTTGCTTTGGTTTTGGTTTTGGTTTTTTTCAAAACAGATTTCTCTGTCTAACAGCCCTGGCTGTACTACAACTTGCTTTGCAGACCAGGCTGTCCTCAAACTCAGAGATCTGCCTGCCTCTGCCTCCCAAGAGCTGGGATAAAAGACATGCACTATCATGCCGAGCTCCCCTACCTGGTTTTACTAATATTTTACGTTTAAAACTGAAAGAGCTGAGACAATATCTGGTAAGAACTTGGTTTTTTTCTTGATTTTACAGCAATGCAGTTATAGCAGAGGTGACACCACACAAAATGGATCCCTTAATCATATTGCTTATTGACACCTTGTTAAGGGACATACTCAATAGATAACATGCATGTGAAGCACACAACCACTTTACCTAAGGTCTTCACTATGCACTCAGGAGAAAGACAGCTCCTTTTCATATAAACAAACTTGCCAATAGTTTTTACCTAACGCACCAGCCACTGTCTAGCAGCTTTATTTAGTGCACTGCTACCTCTGAATAACCAGTTGTGTTTCTGAATCCTATGTAGACACCTGTGGTGGCTCATAAGCAAGCTCTGTGATCTGGTCTGTACCGACCCTGACATCAATTCTACAAAGCAGTCAAAACCAAAACCACAACTTCTAAATTCATCACTTTCATGCTCCATTTTAGTAATGCTATTTCTGGATGCTGATTATACAAAGCCAAAAACTAAGACAAGACAGCACCTTTCCAAACCAACTTCTGGCTCCAGAAGTTTCTTGGTTTACCCTCACCAACAAAATCCCTTCCAAGAAACCAGTCTAACAATACTGTCTAGTTGTCAAGAATAAGCTTTCCCAAAGAAGTGGATTAGTGGTCATGGCTCCAAATGGCTAAAATCTCATCAGTCATCAGGATCAGCCCCAGAACTCTCCATGACATCCATTACAGAACACAACACCTCAAGGACAGCATATTTAATCTCCCTCTCTTCTGCTTTCAGGTTATACCCAGGTGAGCTATCGCCACAGGAACAGGATATTCTGCACCTTCTAAATCGCAATCCTTTTGCCTTAGTAACAGATCAACAGTGATGCTATAATTTTATAAGACAAGTGTCTTAGTCATGGTTTCTACTCCCACACAAACATCATGACCAAGAAGCAAGCTGGGGAGGAAAGGATTTATTCAGCTTACTTTCCAATTGCTGTTCTTCACAAGAGGAAGTCAGGACTGGAACTCAAGCAGGTCAGGAAGCAGGAGCTGATGCAGAGGCCATGAAGGAATGCTGCTTACTGGCTTGCTTGCTCTGGCTTGCTCAGCCTGATTTCTTATAGAACCCAAGACTACCAGCCCACAGATGGTACAACTCACAAGGGGCCCTCCCCCCTTGATCACTAATTGAGAAAATGCCTTACCACTGAATCTCATGGAGGCATTTTCTCAACTGAAACTCCTTTCTCTGTGATAACTTCAGCTTGTGTCAAGTTGACACACAAAACCAGCCAGTACAATTGACCCCTTGTCAACTTGACACACAAACACATCACCAATAAGCTTTGACCCTTACTTCCTTATTCATCCCCAAGATCTAAATAACTTTAAAAGTCCCACAGTTTTTGCAAATTCTTACATATTAACATTTCAGTCCCTTTTAAACATCCAACCTCTTAAAATTCAAAGTCTTTTAAAAATTCAAAGTCTCTTAACTAAAATACATTCTTTCTTCAAAAGGGAAAAATATCAGGGCACAGTCACAATCAAAAGCAAAATCAAACTCCAACTGTCCAATGTCTGGGATCCACTCACGATCTTCTGGATTCCTCCAAGGGCTTGAGCCACTTCTCCAGCTCTGCCGTTTGTAGCACACACAGCTCCAGATGCCTGTACTCCACTGCTGCTGCTGTTCTTGGTGGTCATCTCATGGTAATGGTATCTCCAAAACACTGCTCTGTCTTCCGCTGCAACTAGGCTTTACCATGGTGCCAAGCCTCACCTCCTTTGCACGACCCCTTCAGTCCTGGGCCATCAATTGCAACTGAGGCTGCACCTTCACCAATGGCCTTCTGTGGCCTCTCACAGTGCCCAGGCCTCAGCTGCTCTTCATGACTCCATCATGCCTTCAAAACCACTACCACCTGGGTGACAGTTACACATTACCAAGTCCAGCCACCACACAAGGTACAACCCTGGCTATCTCTGGAACACAGCCTTTGTACTCTCAGAAAACACTTCTCAGAAGATTTCACCTCAATGATGCTGGTCTCTTCTTAATCACCGCTAATATCTTAGCTCCAGCTAACCAGCATCAATAGTCCCAGCAATGCAATGGTTTTGCTTTAGTAGTTCTGGTACCTTGTTAATCACAGCTGATTTCTTCAGCCCCAGCTAACCAAAACCACAGAATCTTAAATCAAACTAGCAATGGCCCTGATAAGAGTCATTTATCTTCCCTCTGCAATTTCACAAGCTTCTGCACTGTTCTCAACGTTATCTTCCAAGCTCCCACACAACATCCCACAGAGCTCTTAACACCGAATGGATCTTCTAGCCCAAAGTTCCAAAGTCCTTCCACAGTCCCCCCCAAAACATGGTCAGGTTGTCACAGAGATACCCACTACGCTGGTACCAATTTGTCTTAGTCAGGGTTTCTATTCCTGCACAAACCTCATGACCAAGATGCCAGTTGGGGAGGAAAAAGTTTATTGAGCTTACACTTCCATGCTGCTGTTCATCATCAAAGGAAGTCAGGACTGGAACTCAAGCAGGTCAGGGAGCAGGAGCTGATGCAGAAGCCATGGAGGGATGCTGCTTACTGGATTGCTTGCTTCTCCTGGCTTGCTCAGCCTGCTTTCTTATAGAACCCAAGACTACCAGACCACAGATGGTACCACTCACAAGGGGCCCTCCCCCCTTGATCACTAATTGAGAAAAATGCCTTACCACTGAATTTCATGGAGGCATTTTCTCAACTGAAACTCCTTTCTCTGTGATAACTTCAGCTTGTGTCAAGTTAACACACAAAACTAGCCAGTACAACAAGTGACTAGAAAGTTATGTAAGAATCAAAGGTGCCTATCTCCTTCACCTTTCCAGCCTGTCTTCATAAAACACATGTTTTAGTCAGTCAGGGTTGATATACCAAATTTTACATTTTTTTGACACCAACTACAATGATTTTTGGTACTATCAATATTTAGGCAAAAATGTTACAGGTCCTAGGCTTCCACAAAAAATATACTTGAGCTACTAGCTTCGGGTTGAAGGGTTCTCAAATGTCTTATTGGGGGGGGGGGGGAGGACACGACTACTTGATAAAACTCACAGAACTCGAGAAAGTTACATATTTATGGCTCCCCAAAAATCACACACACACACACACACACCAGAAAAAGCCACATAAGGCAAGATCTGGTATGGTCATGAATTCAAAGCTACCATGCTTACCCCTACTGAAACCAGTACATGTCATCTCCACGGCACACTGATACAAAACAGGACACAGAGAGCACTTCTGGGTTTTTGCTGGAACTGTCTTACAGCGTCAAGACTGATTAAGTCATTATCCACATGACCAAACCCTACCTCCAGCATTTTTTCTTCTATTCCAGAGGCCAGACTAATTATGGCTCAAAGTAACCTTCTACTTGGTGTCTGGTCCTTCTGAGATAGCAGGCCTCTAGAATTAAGCTACCTAATTAGCAGAAACTCTAAGAGCACACCATGAACTTTCATCCTGTAAATCCCAACAACGAAGAGGCTCCCACACAGAAAAGGAGGTGTGATGTAACTGAATTCTTTGTAATTCAAGATATATAAAATAAAGCAGTAATAAAATTAGTATATTTTTATTGAAAGAAAAACCTGGCATACGGATCAATGGGACAGAAGACAGAGCTCAGAAATAAAGCAACACAAATACACACCATTGACTCTGACAAGAGACAGAAGCAGCTCACAGCATAAATGACACAGGGCTTTCCACAAAGTGCTGCAATCCAAAGAGATGTAGGGAAACCTACATGCAGGTATTATTAGATATTAGATCAAAGTTGGAGTGTTCACAAACTGAAGTGTAAAATGCAATACTGCTATAAAGCATGTTGAAGTTAAACATGTGAAAAATAGCATGTGGGTGAGCATTTGATGGCATTTTAAATGCAACACCAATAGTAC
Organism: Rhynchomys soricoides; assembly: GCA_019843965.1. NCBI lineage: Eukaryota > Metazoa > Chordata > Mammalia > Rodentia > Muridae > Rhynchomys > Rhynchomys soricoides. The sequence goes on along the minus strand of JADRCH010000231.1, from coordinate 3,696,305 downwards.
ATCTCATGAAAGACAAAATCAGTAAGCTAGAATCTATTAATCTAGTCTAAGAGAATGACACATTGAGTGAAAATATCTATAAAACACAAACCTGGCTACAAAATGTATCCACAATCAAGAAAACGCATTCCCTAGAATTTCCCTGATTTGAAAACATGCATTCAAAGACCTGCACATGAATGGTTTGGGCAGCCATATTTGTAATAGGAAAGAACTGGAGGTAAACAGTATGGCCTTCAATCAATCAATCAATAAATAAATAAATAGCTATGACACATCCACAGAATGCAACATTTGCCGAACAATAGCTGAACAATAAATGAGCTATTACAACATAGGAAAAAACTATATGAATTCTAAATTCCAGAAGCCAGTCTCAATTGCATATTGCAATAACCCCAATTCTACGCCACTTTTGAAAATGTGACTTATATAGCCATATGGAGACCAGGGTTTAGGATGAAGACACTCTTCAGGATACTGTAAGTACAATGGTGACCACAAGCCATTGCAAGCAAGAGGTCAGAGCCTCTGGATAAAATACCCAATGTAACACAACTCAAATAGAGGACAGATGTATGAAAAAGGTTCACCAATGGTGCTGAGGGAAGCTGGTGCGGTCCAACTGATGACACAGCTGTTTCCAGGGAGAACAAAGCAACAATCTGAAGTTACTACATAAGTAAACCCAAACCTAATAAGCCAACAGGTGGTTGGCCAATAACCAACAGATCTCTCATATTTACAGTGTGAAGCAAGTAGGCACATCAGTGGGTTAGGCTTGGTGACAACAGTATATACTCATGTTAGATTGAAACTGCAGGTAGTTAGAAACAGAAATGTCCACACATTAACGGATTAGTACACTGCCAGAGCCTAGAAGTCACCTAGCATACAAATAATGGTATCTAGTTGTATTCTTCAACAAAAGGAACCAGGGCTCCTTGCAGAAAGAGCTATTTATTTATATAAACACTCCCTTGCAGAAAAGGTCCAAGCAGCCTTAATTCATAACTACCGTCTCCTCGAGAGTATAGTATTTAAAGAGAGGGAAAAGAACACCTTTACTGTGGGAAACCTCACAACACTGCCTACAGTGGTGATCAGAGTCACAGAGGCATTACCTCCAAAAACATTTATTCTACTACAACCATTTTTAAAAAAGAAAAGAAGAAAAAAAATCAGACAGTAAGACCCTATCACTGAAGACGACACACACTGGTCACAGGCCATGGAGAAATCAAGCTAGAACGGACCAGGAAGATTCCTCCCGGCAGGCTACTTTTAAGTCAACTTGAAACAAGCTGGAGTACTCTGAAAAGAGGGACGCCAGTTGAGAACATGCCCCATCAGACTGGCCTGTAGGCAAGCTTCTGGTGCGTTTTCTTAATTACTAATTCATGTGGGAGGGCCCAGGCTATTGGGTGGTCCTGGGCTATATAAGAAAACAAACAGCAAACCTAGAGAGCAGCAAGCCAGGATGCAGCACTCCTCTACCGCTTCTGCTTCATTTCCTGCCCCCAGATTCCTGCCCTGGATGAGGCCCTGTCTTTCCATGATGAACTGCAATGTGAAACTGTAAAAAAATAAATAAATAAACAAACCCTTTCCTCCCCAAGTTACTTTGGTCAAGATGTTTTGTCAGAGCAACAGAAACCCCTATCTAAGACAGTAGTAGAAGGCACTGCTGGGAAGAAAAGTCATCAGTAGCCTTAGTTCACTCAGCTGTGAACGCAGTGGATTACAATAACGATCAAGATAGGCTCATGGCCCAGTAGTGGCAGCAAATGTTATAGGATAACCAACTACTTTCTGGTTGGATTTAAGGCCTGCTCCACAGAAGGAAACATACCTGGTATGGTAGGCCTGACTAGGAACCTTAAGGAGCTCACAGGCCCTAGATATGAACATATTATTCTGCTAAATGGCCATAGGATCAAACTACCCTCTAAATTTATCTCTATATCCATAGATTGGTGTAGCTCTCAGACCTCATCAAAGAAGTTCCTTTGTAAAATAGACAGTTCTTAAAACAGAAACTCACAGCCAGCTAAAGTGAAGAGAATACATGTCTGCAGAATACTCACTCAAAAATGCCACACCACACCCTGCAAGACTCGGGGGCCATCACAGAAGACAGTAGGGATGACTAAAACCAGAGATTGGAGAAGACTCTGATGAAACTGTTTTCTGGCCTGACAAGACCACTGCACTCACAAACTCTGCACAACAATGGCATGAGATCAAGCCAGTTGATATTCCAGCACAGACTGAGAACAAATTCATGAGCTCCCATCTCTGAGGAGCCATTAACAGTTAATAGCTTCTGAAACAGGGAAGAATTGTTTCCTTTAAGGGTGTGGCCCCTGGTATGTCACCATGACCCAGCCGATTAGCTGACACCCAAGAGTTTATAAGCATCACAAACCAGACATGCTGAGTTATTTAAGAATTTAAAAAAAAAATAAAATTAAAAAGGAGACAATTTTGGGGTGGTAAGGAGATTTGATCTAAGAGAAGTTAAAATAGAGTTTCAGAAACCTAAGAATGCACACGTCTCTCTTCTGTTTCCTACTGAACTCTGCAGATTAAGGTTGCTGTGGGTTTTGGGGGGTCAGTGATATAAAAACATCACAAAATTAAATTTGAGTTGATAGTAATCCTCAAAATGTAAGAATTATGGGAGTTAAGATTCAGCAGTAAACTTTCAACAAGGGCAAAGATGCCAATCATCAGGGTCAATAATGACTAGCACTCTGATACCCATAGGCTTGAGAATAAATGAACAAGCACAGGCATAGACATGACAGAAGTATTTATCTAAATCACGAAGAGAAATGTGCACTAGGCTGGTTGCTATAGAAATTTGTGATTGCAAATTTTAGAAATAATCCTGATGATCATTGCTGTTAGAGTAACTGAATAAAGAATTATATATCTACAAAATAATGCAGTATGTGGTGTATGACAAAATAGAAATACATCCATGAAGTGATACAAAATAATTATTTTAAGCAGATCACAATGAAATAAAGAAAGCATGAAATTAAATAAAAACAGTAGCAACTGAACCATAACATTATGACAAATCAACTACCAAAGGGAGCCGGAGGGAATCTCTAGGAAGTCCCAGAGACCTGGAATGGGGGAGGCTCCTAGGAGTCAATGCGTGTGACCTTAGCCAAGATGCCTAACAGTGGGGACATGGAACCTGAAGAGGCCACCTCCTGTAGCCAGGCAAAACCCCCAGTGGAAGGATAAGGACACAAACCCACCCACAAAACTTTCGACCCAAAACTTGTCCTGTCTAAAAGAAATGCAAGGACAAAGATGGAGCACAGACTGAAGGGATGGCCAACCAATAACCGGTCCAGCTTGAGACCCACCCCATGGATAAGCACCAATCTCTCACATTATTAATGATACTCTGTTACACTTGCAGATAGAAGTCAAGCATAACTGTACTGTGAGAGGCTCCACTCAGCAGCTGACTGAAACAGACAGAGAGACCCACAGGCAAACACTGGACAGAGGTCAGAGACTCTTACGGAAGAGTTGAGAGAAGGATTGAAGACCCTGATGGGCATAGGAACTCCACAGGAAGACCAAGAGAGTCAGTTAACTTTGAACCCTGGGCGCTC
>JADRCH010000231.1:3666477-3692654 GCA_019843965.1 Rhynchomys soricoides | reverse complement strand
AGATACCCAAAGGGAACTCCACCCTGTCAGAAAAGTGAAGAGAAGATGAGGCCAGAGATTTGGGGGCTGGGGGTGGGGCAAATAGCACAGGGAGCAGCACTTGGGATGGAAAGAAAGAGAAAGAGGAAGAAGGAGGGAGGTGGCTCCACAAACCACCTTTCAACCTCTGCCTCCCTGCAGCCCAAGGCAAGGTACTCAGTTCACAGGTTCTAAAATCAGGCTCCCTGACTCAACCACGAAAGTGACAAAAGCAATGCCACCTGAATGTCCCTAGAAATGGAAGAGTATGGAGAGTGTAGAAGAAATCAGTCCGGGCATTTGCTTTTAGAAGAAAGGAAGGAGAGCCTGGGCTGTTTTAAAATGTATAAACTGCTCATTCAGAATAGAACAGCAAGTTTACAACTCTTAAAGTCATCCTATTAGTGGAAAACATTTAGCTTTACAGCCTCAGTGCTCTCTTGAACAAGCCTTTAATACTTATCAAATCTAATTGAGAGAGGCCAAATCCACTCAGTCTTATTAACCATGCATTCATGTTAGGGACCACCGCCACTTAACAGGGACATGGTTATGAAAACTGCGCTTTTTGGTAACAAATTACCTTTAAGTTCACTTTTACCTGATACACAACCTTTCACCTTGATGTTTAAATAGCAAACCATCGTTGCATTTATGAAAAAAACAAATATTCCAAAACCTACTGTGTTCAATATCATATATACACAAGAAGTGTGTATGAAAATTTAACATAGAAGTATTTATAAACTGTTTACTATTCTATCAATCTCACTGCCTTTAAAACATGATCTGTAAATACCTGCAGGTTCCACCTGGAACACCGGGTCTTCCCTGCCTTAGCTCATTTTCTAGCTTCAGTCCTAGCTGGTCTCCATCTCACACTCACACTCAGCCACACTGCTAGTCCCCATCACGTCTTGGGCCCCACACCACTGCACATGCTCTCCCAGTGCTAACACGTTCACCTTCGGGGTTTACCTGGCCAACAGATCCACTTTGTGCATAGTCTTTAAACTTCAGTCTAATGTCACTTCCTTTTTAAAACATGCAAATTTCTCTCCCCCTCTCCCCCAACACCCCCTTGCAACCCTCTCTTCTCCCTCAACACAGTCACAGGTAATCATTAGCTTAGCCCTCAGGCAAGCTAATAATAACCCATGACTTTTAAATCCATACTGTGATCTTGTTTATATAGTTCAGGATCTGAACTCATTAAGGATAAACACAACTTTATCCATCAAAGTCTTCAGAATTCAACAGTATTCCTGCAATATAGTAGAAACTCAAAAAATAACTACTGAATTAAGCTTCAGACTATAATTTAGGTAATGTATTACAGCATCCACTAATATTAAATGAAAATATAATTATGTTTAAAGGGTCAAAACCACCATATTAATAAATTTAAGCTTATTCAAAACTGAGTTAGTGGGACAAGAAAGAACTTTTGCTGATGGGAGAAACAGGTTTGCTCCTCTCCTTGTATCCCACAACTACAGCAACTACACTGAGCAGCAGCAGTTCATTCTATTCTCTCAAGTTCTGTGATTCTGCACCAGGAAACAGCTGGGGAGATCAAGATGAGTTTGAAATTCTCAGTTACCTATTTTAAGACCGTCTCAATGTTCTGTAAGCAGTCCCTCACCTTCCCATCTACACTGACATAGCATGTTTAGTTACTTGCAGCTTGCTATTATGACACGTGACGCCTTAGAAACTCACTTTCTAAAGCAGCTATGTCACAATATGCATGGAAAGCAGTGATCAGCTATCAACAGTAGCTGTAGTTTCGGGGTTTCTATTTATTTTCAATTGGATGACAATATTTGTGGGGTCTTTTATGGCATTCATTTCAATAAACATTTACTGAGACCTTAGAGCCGAAAACCTAAATGAGCCATGAGAAACAATAAAATTCTAACCATACCCAAGGCAAGAAGTAGGAAGGAGAGAGCCAAGCTGAGGCAGCTGACCAGTCAGAAAAGAGAAGAGGTCCCAGACAGTGGAAAGCCGAAGGGCACCTTCCACACTACAGGGCTGGGAAGGGCTAGGAAAGGACCAAGGCTCACCAGCAACTCCAGAGGATGCTGCAGAATAAGCAGCAGCACAACCTCTATGTGTAACTTCCAGAGCTGAGGAGGTGACGCTTTCCATTGTACAATCAATCAAGTATGGAGCAGGGCCAACTGCACCTTCTCTAAACATTTCCAGACTGTCTTTTCAAACTCTACGCCGTCACTAGGCACCACCTCAGTACAGGCCACGGCCACCCCTCCCCCAACAATGCCTTCCTCTGTTCTTTGTGATGTCCAATTCAATCGTTCACACAGAACATTTTCAAACTCTAAATCAAGTTATGCCCCTTCCCATGAAGTCTTCCGGTAGCTCTTTTCAGCTCACACAACAAAAATCCAGTCCTCCCTAGGGTAAGCGCTCGTGCTGATGACCTCGTCTCCATCTTCTAACCGGGTCAGTTCTTGGACTAGCCTTCTTACACTCCCTCAAGTACATTATCCTCCTGCCCACTCCCAGAACACATAACGCTCGCCTGATACGCCCTCTCTACCCTAGTTTACTCTTGGCCTAACGTAACTAAATTACATCACTTCCTCAAAAAGCCTGGTCTAACACACAAGGTCAGCTCTGACAGCGCTACACTTTCACCTCTTTCTCAGTCATCAGTTGAAGACATTACATGAATTACCTAAGCACGCTGCACCCACCCTCAGAAGCAAAAAGACAAGGTTGGCTCTCTCTTGGCTGCTTTTCTCCTATTTTACTCAGTGATGCAGCACAGCTCATGAGATGATGTCCACCTTCCATCTTCAGGTCAACCTCTCTAAATAAACCCTCAAAATACGGCCAGGTATGTCCCCTAAGTATCTCTGAATCTAGTCCAACCAACAATATTAATCATCACACAAAAAACTTTTTCATGAAAAAAACTTGCATCTCAAATTCACAAATCTTCCGTGAATTAATAACCACAATGTAAGCCAGGCAGTGGTGGTGCATGCCTTTAATCCCAGCACTCGGGAGGCAGAGGCAGGAGAATTTCTGAGTTTGAGGCCAGCCTGGTCTACAGAGTGAGTTCCAGGACAGCCAGGGCTACACAGAGAAACCCTGTCTCCAAAAACCAAAAAAAAAAAAAAAAAAAAACCACAATGTAATGAACTTTTACTGAAAACTGAGTCTGACTATTTTACTTTTAATTCATATGTATAACTTTCTAGAGCTAAGTCTAAACTTTATAACTTGCTAGAGTTAAATCTAGTGACTTCATAGAAAAACAAGTTTAATGACCGACAGTGTGGTTTAAAATGTCTAGAACACAAAATACCAGCCCTCACCTCTCTGTCCCCTGATTCACCCAAATGTGAGCAAGCAGCCTCTTCACAACACAGCTTCCCTGCCATGCTGCACTGCACCTTCCAACTGTGAGTCGCAATGAACCCTTCCCAACTTAAATTTTTGAAAGTTATAGCTACAGTTTTGTTACGCAAACTATCAAGCCCACAACGTTGTCCGTGCTCTAATCCTTAGAACCTGTGGGTTAATTAGGGCTAGAATTAAAGTGCATGTTGACAGTCAGCTGGCCTGCCTTTCTCCTGAACTATCTGGAATGGCCCCAATATATTCACAAGTACCCCGAGAGGGAAGGGCATAGAAGGGGGATCAGGGTGACATATGAGAGTATATACCACTGCTGGCTTCGAAGAAGGCAGGCAGAAGCAAAGGAATGAATACAGGTAGAGCCTAAACTGGAATATGCACGGAAACGGATTTTCCCTAGAGGATCCAAAGATGATCCACTCTTACCTACCCTGACTTCTATGGTTCAAATAAGGGGCGTGAGTAATTCTAAGTGAAAAGAGTCACAAGTCAGTATTGGTGGTTTAAAATGGATGAGGAGTCAGTCTTCACAATCTGGCAGGAAACAAGCTTGTAGTTTCAAAGTATGGGTTTGTACCTACCTCAGCATTAAACCATCACCCTTAGCAGGAACAAGAAGAAAAGAAAGGTCTGAATGCAACCGTGGAGAATGAATAAACTTTTGATAGGCAGAGAAACAAGGAAGGTTTGTTAAGTTCCAGCATAGCTTGTGGGAAGAGACAGAAGGAAAGCATTTGTAGAAATACAAATAACTTCAAATGATCCTTGCACAAGGACATAGGCAAGGAACAGTGGTACAAAAAGCATTTCCTGAACAGGTACAAAATAAAAGAAAGAAGGGTAAAGAAATAATAATGAAGACCTCACCAGAATTTAACAAGTAATAAAAAAGACTGCTGGCTGGGGTAAAAGCCAGCAGGATGGAGACAAGCTCCTGCTGTCCTTGAGGCGATACATGTAAATACACTTTAGAAAAGATCAGAGTAGCTCTGGTGTCCTGCTTCAGGAGAAGGAGCAAATAGGAAGTCAAACGAGACTACAATCACATTTATAAATTAAAGATAGTTCAAAACTTCCTAAGTTTCCTCTAAAACTTGAAGGCAAACGCATATTAGATCTGATATTTTTACTTTCTTTCTATTTCTGGACTACAGAAATTCCAAAGCAACCTAAAGAATTCATGAAGCTATATGACCCACTAAGAATCTCATAAGACCCACTGCACATTTCAATCTCAGTGATGTCTATCTGCAATCACCAGGGCAGAAACCCAAACACAGCCACTTGCTGCTAGGAAAATACAGAGTCACGTGAAATAAAACTGTATCGGCATCACCGATTGAAAGGATGACTCTTCGTGTGGAGCCACTGGCCTTCTAGAGAGAAACGGCTGCTTTAAATAAGGACTCGTGCCGGCCTACTATATGAGAATAAACCGTATGACAAAGCACAAACCCCCACAGGCTCAAGAGCCACTGGCTTCGAGCACCTCCATGGCCTTCCTATTTTAATCACTAGGCAGGCTGGCTGCTGAAGCCCTAGGACATACAGAAAGGCCATGGCTCCAATTTAAAAAAAAAAAAAAAAAAACAAAAGCATTCCAAAACCAAAACCCATCCACACATAAGTCTTAGAGTTATCACTTCTCACACATCTTGGTGTTGGGACATCAGCCCTCATGATACTGCAGTACTCCTCTTCAGTGACATCCACAGCATCACAGAAAAGAGGATGTCACTGTCTCACAATTTCCAAGTACTGCAGATGTCAGTGTAATTATAATAAAATTATCAGAAAAAATTACTGTGCTTAATCTTCAAAGCAGTTAACTATCAATTAAATGTTTAAAGGCTGGCAAGATGACTCGGCGGATAAAGCCGTTTGCTTCCAGGTATGTGTACACAGAAATGAACACGTCCACTGTAAGTTTTTGAAAGCCTAGAGGAAATCCACTTAGTCATCCTCAGTACATAAAAGGCTAAAAGCTAAGAACACCAAACTAAGAATACAGAACTGAGTAACAAACCTGACTCAACACCTCTACTTTACTCACTGAATTCACCCGTTTAAAACAAGAAGTTGTAACTAGTCCATGGCTACTTCAAAGAGCTACTGTAAAAACAGGGAATATGGTGCACATATGGTGACCTTTGAGAGAGGTCACATGACAGGTAATATTACAACCACAAAGATCAGAGTAATGAATTAATGCATACACACTCTGGTGCTATGCCCAGAAGAAGTGCTGCCTACATGCAGGCTGGATCCTCCTAGCTCAGCCCAAATAAGAAAATCCCTCACAGGTCCACTTATCTTTCTCATTGAGATTCTATTTCTAGGTAAGTCTAGATTATGCCAACTTGAAAACCACTGTTAATCATACTATATTTGTAACAGTTTACAGAAAGACACAAAAAAGGGGAAAAAATCTCTAAAAACCAAATAAATGGAGGACTATACTGCACACACAAATTGGAAGGCAAATGTAAACACTTAGATTCTCTCCAAACTGACCTACAAATTCAGCACAATTTTATTCAAACTCCGAGTCCTTCATTGAAACTGACAAACTTATTCTCAACTGTAATGAACTACAAACGGCTAAGAAATATTTCTACATGTAGTCACTGAGTTATGAGAAAGATGCCCCTTTAGTAGAAGAACGGGGGAAAATGGATTCCCAATCCTTACCAACTAACCTGGGCTCATAGGGGCTCATAGCAGAGACTGAACCAACCATCAGAGGCCTGCGTGGGTCTGATTTAAGCCCTCTGCATATATTTTGTGGTTGTGTAGCTTGGTCTTCTTGTTAGATGCCTAAAAGCGTGACTCTTTTGCCTGCTTTTGGAACCCTTGTCCTCCTACAGGGCTGCCTCATGCAGCCTTAATATGAGGGGAATGCCTAGTCTTGTTACGTGGTATATGTGTGGTTGATATCTGTGGGAGGCGTGCCCTTTTCTGAAGGGAAACAGAGAAGTGGATCTGGGGGAAGGGAAGGTCAAGGGAAGAGGCTGGGAAGAGAGACAAGAGGGGAGACTGTGATCAGGATATAATATATGAGAGAAGGATAAACTTCTCTAAATGTTTTTAAAATCCAGTTAAACGTATCAAAAATACTATTCAGAAATTGAGAAGGCAATCCAGGATAGAAAATATACACATACACATATATTAGGTGCCTAAGATGTATATTTATCACATATGTCTTAGGGTTGTCATTACTTGATAAAATACCATGACCAAGAGCAACTGGGGAGGAAGCAGTTTGCTTCCTCTTACTGCTCTCTGGGTGCACTCCCACTGAGGGCAGGGCAGGAACTGAAGGCAGGCCCCTGGAGGCAGGAACCGAAGCATAAGGCATGGAGCAATGCTGCTGACTGGCTTTCTCCTCATGGTTTGCTCAGCCAGCTGCCATCCCCCATTCCACCATGGGCTGGGTCCACTCACATCAATCAATAATCAAGAAAAGGTCCTACAAACTTAGTTGCAGGCTAATATTAGATGCATTTTTTTCAATTAAAAGTCCCTCTTCCCAAATGCCTCTAGTTTGTTATCAAGCTGACATAAAACTAACCAACAAAGACATGGGAAGGATTTTTACAAATCCTTTTTTTTTTTTTTCATATTTTATTTACATTTCAAATGTTTCCCCCTTTCCAGATCTCCCCTTTGGAACCTCCCCATTCCCTCCGCCCTCCCCCTGCCTCTATGGGCATATTCTCCAACCCACCTCCCCACCCCACCGCACACCCACTCTCCTCTTCCCTCCTTGATATTCTCCTATACTGGGGGATATAACACCCTCAGGCCCAAGGGCCTCTCCTCCCCATGACAGGTAACAAGACCCTCCTCTGTAGTCTTTGTGGCCAGCACTATGGGTCCCTCCATGTGTATTCTTTAGTTGGTGGATAAGTCTCCAGAAATATGGGGGGTCAGGCCAGTTGCCATTGTTGCTACCTCCCTGGGGCTGCACACTCCCTCAGCTCCTTCAGTCCTTTCTCCAAGCCCTCCATCTGGGACCTCAGTACTACTGTTCCTGAGAAGTGACTCTTGGGTATTTCAAACTTTTAGGCTAATAACCACTTAACAGTGAGTACATACCATGTTCATTCTTTTGTGACTGCGTTACCTCACACAGGATGATGTTTTCAAGATCCATCCCTTTGTCTACGAATTTCATGAAGTCATTGTTTTTAATAGCTGAGTAGTATTCCATTGTGTAAATGTACCACATTTTCTGTATCCATTCCTCTGTGGAGGGACATCTGGGTTGTTTCCAGCTTCTGGCTATTATAAATATGGCTGCTATGAACATAGTGGAACATGTGTTTTTATTACATGTTGGAGCATCTTCTGGGTATATGCCCAGGAGTGGAATAGCTGGGTCCTCAGGTAGTATTATGTCCAATTTTCTAAGGGTCCGCCAAACTGATTTCCAGAGAGGTTGTATCAATTTGCATTCCCACCAGCAATGGAAGAGTGTTCCTCTTCCTCCACATCCTCTCCAACATCTGCTGTCACCTGAGTTTTTGATCTTAGCCATTCTGACTGGTGTGAGGTGGAATCTCAGGGTTGTTTTGATTTGCATTTTCCCTGATGACTAAGGATGTTGAACATTTCTTTAGGTGCTTCTCGGCCATTCGAGTTTCCTCAGTTGAGAATTCTCTGTTTAGCTCACTTCCCCATTTTTTGATAGGGTTATTTGGATCTCTGGAGTCTAGCTTCTTGAGTCCCTTGTATACATTGGACATTAGCCCTCTATCAGATGTAGGATTGGTAAAGATCTTTTCCCAATCTGTAGGTTGCCGTTTTGCCCTAATTACAGTGTCCTTTACCTTACAGAAGCTTTGTAAATTTATGAGGTCCCATCTGTCAATTCTTGACCTTAGAGCACAAGCCATTGGTGTTCTGTTCAAGAATTTCCCCTGTGCCCAAGTGTTCGAGACTCTTCCCTACTTTCTCTTCTATTAGATTCAGTGTATCTGGTTTTATGTGAAGGTCCATGATCCATTTGGACTTGAGCTTTGGGCAGGGAGATAGGAATGGATCAATTCACAATCTTCTACATGTAGACCGCCAGTTGATCCAGTACCATTTGTTGAAGATGCTGTCATTTTTCCACTGTATGGTTTTAGCTCCTTTGTTGAAAATCAAGTGACCATATGTGTGTGGATTCATTTCTGGGTCTTCGATTTTATTCCATTGATCAACCTGCCTGTCTCTGTACCTACCAATACCATGTAGTTTTTATCACTACTGCTCTGTAGTACAGCGTGAGGTCAGGGAGGCTGATTCCCCCAGAAGACCTTTTATTGTTGAGGATAGTTTTTGCTATCCTGGGTTTTTTGTTATTCCATATGAATTTGAGAATTGCTCTTTCTAGGTCTACAAAGAATTGAGTTGGGATTTTGATGGGGATAGCATTGAATCTGTATATTGCTTTCGGCAGGATGGTCATTTTAACTATGTTAATCCTGCCGATCCATGAGCATGGGAGATCTTTCCATCTTCTGAGGTCTTCAATTTCTCTCTTCAGAGACTTGAAGTTCTTGTCATACAGATCTTTCACTTGTTTGGTTAGAGTCACACCAAGATATTGTATATTGTTTGTGACTATTGTGAAGGGTGGCATTTCCCTAATTTCTTTCTCAGCCTGTTTATCCTTCGAGTATAGGAAGGCTACTGATTTGCTTGAGTTAATTTTGTATCCAGCCACTTTGCTGAAGTTGTTTATCAGCTGTAGCAGATCTCTGGTGGAGTTTTTCAGGTCACTTAAGTATACCATCATATCATCTGCAAATAGTGATATTTTGATTTCTTCCTTTCCAATTTGTATCCCTTTGATTTCCTTTTGTTGCCTGATTGCTCTAGCTAGAACGTCAAGTACTATGTTGAATAGATAGGGAGAGAGAGGGCAGCCTTGTCTAGTCCCTGATTTTAGTGGGATTGCTTCGAGTTTCTCGCCATTTAGTTTGATGTTGGCCACTGGTTTGCTGTATATTGCTTTTACTAAGTTTAGGTATGCTCCTTGAATTCCTGATCTTTCTAAGACTTTTATCATGAAGGGATGTTGAATTTTGTCAAATGCTTTTTCAGCATCTAACGAGATGACCATGTGGGTTTTTTCTTTGAGTTTGTTTATGTAGTGGATTACATTAATGGATTTCCGGATATTGAACCATCCCTGCATCCCTGAGATGAAGCCTACTTGATCATGGTGAATGATTGTCTTGATGTGTTCTTGGATTTGGTTTGCAAGAATTTTATTGAGTATTTTTGCATCGATATTCATAAGGGAAATTGGTCTAAAGTTTTCTTTTATTGTTGGGTCTTTGTGGGGCTTTGGTATCAGTGTAACTGTGGCCTCATAGAATGAGTTGGGTAGTGTTCCTTCTGTTTCTATTTTATGGAATAGCTTGAAGAGTATTGGTATTAGGTCTTCTTTGAAGGTCTGATAGAATTCTGCACTGCACCCATCTGGTCCTGGGCTTTTTTTTGGTTGGGAGACTTTTAATGACTGCTTCTATTTCTTTAGGAGTTATGGGACTGTTTAGATGGTTTATCTGATCTTGATTTAACTTTGGTAATTGGTATCTGTCTAGAAACTTGTCCATTTCCTCCAGATTTTCCAATTTTGTTGCATATAGGCTTTTGTAGTAGGATCTGATGATTTTTTGAATTTCCTCAGAGTCTGTTGTTATATCTCCGTTTTCATTTCTAATTTTGTTATTTGGATACTGTCTCTGTGCCCTCTGGTTAGTCTGGCTAAGGGTTTATCTATCTTGTTGATTTTCTCAAAGAACCAGCTCTTGGTTTTGTTGATTCTTTGTTTAGTTCTTTTAGTTTCCACTTGGTTGATTTCAGCCCTTAATTTGATTATTTATTGCCTTCTACTCCTGTTGGGTGTATTAGCTTCTTTTTGTTCTAGAACTTTCAGATGTGTTGTTAAGCTGTTGGTGTATGCTCTCTCCAGTTTCTTTTTGGAGGCATTCAGAGCTATGAGTTTTCCTCTTAACATTGCTTTCATTGTGTCCCATAGGTTTGGGTAAGTTGTACTTTCATTTTCAATGAATTCTAGGAAGTCTTTTATTTCCTTCTTTATTGCTTCCTTGACCAACTTATCATTAAGCAGTGCATTGTTCAGCTTCCATGTGTATGTGGGCTTTCTGTTGTTGTTGTTGCCATTGAAGACCAACCTAATCCGTGGTGATCTGATAGGAGGCATGGGATTATTTCAATCTTCTTATATCTGTTGAGGTTTGTTTTGTGACCAATTATATGATCAATTTTGGAGAAGGTACCATGAAGTGCTGAGAAGAAGGTATATTCTTTTGATGCAGGATGAAATGTTCTATAGATATCTGTTAAACCCATTTGGTTCATAGCATCTGTTAGTTTCACCGTGTCTCTGTTTAGTTTGTGTTTCCAAGATCTGTCCACTGTTGATAGTGGGGTGTTGAAGTCTCCCACTATTATTGTGTGAGGTGCAATGTGTGCTTTGAGCTTTAGTAGAGTTTTTTTTATGAAAGTGGGAGCTCTTGCATTCGGGGCATAGATGTTCAGAATTGAGAGTTCTTCTTGGTAGATTTTTCCTTTGATGAGTAAGAAGTGTCCTTCCTCATCCTTTTTGATGAATTTTGGTTGAAAGTCAATTTTATCTGATATTAGAATGGCTACTCCAGCCTGTTTCTTGGGGCCATTTGCTTGGAAAATTGTTTTCCAGCCCTTTACTCTGAGGTAGTGTTTGTCTTTAATAGGGAGGTGCGTTTCCTGGATGCAGCAAAATGCTGGGTCCTGTTTATGGATCCAGTCTGTCAGTCTATGTCTTTTTATTGGGGAGTTGAGACCATTGATGTTAAGAGATATTAAAGAATAGTGTTTGTTATTTCCTGTTATTTTTGATGTTGTTAATATTGTTTGTGTGGCTATCTTCTTTTGAGTTTGTTGAAAGATTACTTTCTTTCTTTTTCTTGAGTGTAGTTTCCCTCTTTGCGTTGGCATTTCCCATGTATTATTCTTTGTAGGGCTGGGTTTGTGGAAACATACTGTGCAAATTTGGGTTTGTCGTAGAATATTTTGGTTTCACCCTCTATGATTATTGAGAGTTTTGCTGGGTATAGCAGCCTGGGCAGGCATTTGTGTTCTTTTAGAGTCTGTATGAGCTCTGCCCAGGATCTTCTAGCTTTCATAGTCTCTGGTGTGAAGTCTGGTGTAATTCTGATAGGTCTGCCTTTATATGTTACTTGCCCCTTTTCCCTTACTGCTTTTAATATTCTTTCCTTGTTTTGTGTATTTGGTGTTTTGACTATACTGTGACAGGAGGAATTTCTTTTCTGGTCCAGTCTATTTGGAGTTCTGTAGGTTTCTTGTATATTTATGTTCATCTCTTTCTTTAGGTTAGGGAAGTTTTCTTCTATAATTTTGTTGAAAATATTTACTGGTCCTTTAAGTTGGGAGTCTTCACTCTCTTCTATACCTATTATCCTCAGGTTCTGTCTTCTCATTGCATCCCGGATATCTTGGATGTTTTGGTTTAGGAGCTTTTTGCATTTTGTGTTTTCGTTGACTGTTGTGTCCATGTTTTCTATGGTATCTTCCGCACCTGAGATTCTCTCTTCCATCTCTTGTATTCTGTTGGTGATGCTTGCATCTATGACTCCTGATTTCTTTCCTATGTTCTCTAACTCCAGGGTCCTTTCCCTTTGTGATTTCTTTATTGTTTCCATTTCTATTTTTAATTCCTGAATGGTTTTGTTCATTTGGTTGATTGTGTTTTCCCGTAATTCTGCCCGTTTGATTGTGTTTTCCTGTAATTCTTCAAGGGATTTTTGTGTGTCCTCTTTAAGGGCTTCCAGTTGTTTACCTGTGTTCTCTTTTATTTCTTTAAGGGAGATATTTATTTCCTTCTTAAAATCTTCTATCATCCTCTTGATAAGTGATTTTAAGTCTGAGTCTTCCTTTTCTGGTGTGTTGGGGTAACCAGGGCTGGCTGTGGTGGGAGAGCTGGGTTCAGCTGAAGCCAAGTAGTCTTGGTTTCTGTTCCTTGTGTTCTTGCCCTTGCCTTTCGCCATCTGGTTATCTCTGGAGTTAGCTGGTCTTTCTCTCTCTGACTGTGGCTTGTCTTTCCTTCAAGCTCAGATGTCAATATTCCTGGGAGACCAGTTCTCTCTTACAGCTGTTCTTCAGACCCTGTGTCTGGAGTCCTCCTGTTGCTGGCTCCTCAGCACAAGTGGGCGGGTAGCTTTCTCCCTGAGCTACTTGTATATGGAGAGGCCTGTTGGCGCAGGCGGGGTTTCTGGCCACAGGTAGAAGCAGGCAGGCTCTTACCTCCCAGCTTTTCCTCAGTCCCTGCATCTGGAACCAACCTTCCGCTGCCTCCTCAGCACAAGTGGCTACAAATCCTTTTTTAAATGTATAGACCAATTAAAGGCATATCAGAAAAGAGGCTATCCTAACAATACCATGGTATGGATACCATGATATTCCCACCAGAATAGTAGACAAAGAGGGACAAAAAAGGCAGACAACATGACAAGAAAGCAGAATTCCAGAATGGGTATGGGCTGCCAATGGGAACTGTAAACACAATACTTTGGAAAACTGGTACCACTATCTAGAAAAATAAACATGCCTAGAACTAAAGGAATCCCTCTTCTATTTTGCCAACTGAAACAAATAAATTCTCACTAGAAATACAACAAAATATTTTCAACAATACAATTCTCTAAATAACCCAAAACTTCAAACAACCTAAAAAGTCTATCAACACCGGGATAAAATAGGCTACACTTCATTCACAGAAAGGAATGGGGTTTAGTAAGAAGAATGGACAAGGCTGAGAATACAGCTCAGTGTGGAATGTTTACTTCATCCTGGAGGAGGGACAAACATGGACAGATAATAGTACAAAAAATCTACGACTCATTAAAAGCCAGACACAAAATAATACGTACTTGGCTCCATTTATATACAGTTTAAAAACAGGACAATTGATCTACAGTAATAGAAGACTTTCCAGCATATCTTCCTCTGTCTTTTGGTAAGAAGTAACCTTTCTTTGGAATAAGAGGATCAATGAAAGGAACAGAAGAAAATTTTCTGAAGTGATGGAAATATTCCCTGTAACAACCTGGATAACTCCATCCAAATTCCTTGGGATGTTTGTAAATTCGTGCACTTTACTGAATATAAATTATATACAACAAATACTACTAAGCACATACACAGCTGCGACTCTAGCTGGTAACTTTAAAAGTGCCAGTCTCAAAGCTCTGTTTATCCTTGACAAGAGAAGAATTTGTGCCATGTCTTTAACACTTTTTTCCTTCAAAAACAAAGTCTTGTTCTATAAGCTGTACCAGCTGCAGGAAACAGAGGCTCACTGCAGGGTGAGGCACAGTGCAGGAGTACTTACACAGAACGCACAAGACCCTGGGCTAAATTCACAACAGGAAGGCTGGGAGAGGGTCATCTAAACTATATCAGCAGTGACAACTGGTCCACAATCGAGAGAAATGTCCTTATATGAACCCAGACTGGAATTAACACTGTTGTAAAGCCTTTAAAAAAGGACAGTACACTAAAGTATGTTTGCAGTTAAGTTACATTAGTACTGAGAATTACTTTAGCAAAGGGAAAAAGTGAAAAAACAGAAAAAGGAAAACAATTTAAGTAAAAATAGCAAGATGTCAGAATGAGGTACATCAAAAATGCAGTTACAAATGAGCTCCGTAGTTAAAAACAAAAATTTTTTTAACTAAATTATGTGCTAAGGATCAAGCAGGTTTACTGTAAAGGGAAGGGAAATATACAAATAAGATTGGCAATGTATACTGATATCCGGGCAAAAAGAGGGATGACAAATACATCAGTGGAAACAGAGCAGCTCAATGAAGACCGGTGAGATGACGTGTTGTGAAAACAAAGCAAGCGAAAATATAAAACCGGAAAATGTGAACTTCCATCAAAACTACCAAAGAGGATCTTGACATGCTTTTGTCAATATGTCTGTCCTTTCTTGGACCTTGTCTTTCCCTTGGATCAGAAAAGAGTAATATCAAAGCTGGTGTGGTGTGCACCTTTAATCTCAACACCTTGGAGGCAGAGGCAGGTGAATCTCTGAGTTTGGTCTACATAAAGACTGACAGGACAGACAAGCCTAACTAAAAAAGCAACAAAGAAAAAAATCTGGAGCCACTATGTTGTTCTGAAGTACAGTGTGACGACTGGTGGCTTCCCATCTCTTACACTCATGCATGTGGTCCAGGGGATATACTCAAGGATTTAACATCGTAGTCATCCAAGTAGATTCTAAACTCAGTAGAGGGCGCCTTTTGTCAGTATTGAACCTCTAAAACCAGCAAGTTCTAAGTGGCTTACTGCTGCCATCTACTAGACAAAATGTTGATAAGCACTTCAATTATACATTTCAAAAGCCTATTCATAAAGAACACAACGGTAGCCTTGATCCCATCAGATGAAGATACTCCGTAAATTGCTCATACCTATGTCTGTGAAATTTAAAAGCCTCTCATACCAATATCTGGTTTCTCCATGCCTTATATGGGTATAGAAAGAATTGCTGCCCAGAAGCCAGTTAGAGTGCTATCTCTCTAACCAGTTTGATTGGTGAGTACTTCTAGTTTATAAATAACTACACTGGGCCATTTTAACTACGGCAGTCGCAGTTTATTACTGATCAGTATCTAAGTTACTTGTAATGTTTTATAAAGAGCTATGAATTAATATTTGGTGGCATTTGTAGTTCCCTCTTTCCAGACACAGGCAGATTATTTTCCTATCCCCTTAGTACTTATGTGGGACCACAGGTTGTGAGTGAAAGCACCAGTGCCACTTGCAGGCCAAATTAGGTACTGCAAGAGTGTGACTGTCAGTCCTGTCTTCTTCCATCACAGTAATAAGGGCTCAGATGGCTAGGTCAAGCCTAAGGCCAAAGTAGCTTCGGTCACTGGAAGCACCTGTCCTAGAGAGACTTTGTTAAGAATACAAGCCAAACCCTTCCGTTGTATTAAAAGAACACTGAACTGTTGACAGAATGGTAGTACATCAGCACAGCCTCCCCAAGGTCTGTCAACAGCTAATTCTAGCTCCTGGAGCAGCTGCGTGTCCATCAGTCCACCACTCTGTCTGTGGAAAAGGCATGCTAAGCCCTGTCCCTGACACCCCATCAACAAGCAGCACTTCTCAAGATGGCTCTAACAGTGTTGTGAATGCCATGTTCTTAGCTTAGCTTGACCAATACAGTGAGCACAAACGCCTTTATGTGTAATAAATGCTGTGTGTATGTAAGCCAAATGTCATATATTCTTGATGTTTTAGTTACACATTTTTAAGCCATTAATAGACATGTATGAATTCTTAATTCTCAAATAAGAAAGTTGATTTCGAGGACTGGAGAGATGGCTCAGCGGTTAAGAGCACTGACTGCTCTTCCAGTGGAGCTGACTTCAAATCCCAGCAACCGCATGGTGGCTCATAACCATCTACAGTGAGATCCGATGCCCTCTTCTGGTGTGTCTGAAGACAGCTACAGTGTACTTACATATAATAAATAAATAAATCTTTGGGCCAGAGCAAGCAGGGCCAGAGGAGGTTAAAAAAAAAAAAAGAAAGTTGCTTAAAATAATTATCAGTGTCACTATGTGTCTGTATAATAAAATAAAAAGAAATCTCCAAAAGAGTACAGAACCCATACATACTATGCTGTTCATTTCGGAGGACTCATAGCTGCCAACGGGATGGACACTTCCAATGGGTTCCAGGCCCTCTTCATCCCACATGTATGTTCCGTCAGAGCTATCAGATGGAGAGAGTTCAAATGAAGACCCAGCTCTGTAATCTGTATCTGGTGAAATCAAGTTGTTTCCAGATGTATGCTTTGTACATTCACTCCTGTCTTCAAATGATTTTAAAAGAAAGAAAAAAACATAAATTCATAAAACACAGTTATTTCTCATTCCTAAAATATAAGCTCTAATAATCCAATGTATTATAGCAGCATTTGGCTCAAAATTATAACTGTAGCATTTTCCTAAATCCTAAACAAATTAAAAAAAAAAACCAGGAGGGAAAGTTTTAAAAATAAGCCACTGAAACATTTTGTGGCAAACCTAAAGTTCACTTTGCAACAAGTTTTACATCTTTCCATTCCTTTAACATTTCTCAAGGTATTCCATTTTAAGCACTGTTCAGGAAACTCACTTCCTCTCTGAAGGCTACTTAACCTCATGGATATGTCCTTAAAAGACAACTTGTTCTAGACATCTTCTAGTTTATAATACCTGAAGACAAACAGTGTAGTGCATCACTATGCGTGAGCCAGTCCCTTGACTGGACATGCCTCCAGGCTTCTTTTCTCAGGGTAGATGAATAAATAACATTCATCCTGCACTAAGCACCGATACAGCCAAGTCTAAGAAGAAATGTTTAATAACAAGAGTAAATAACGCTTCAGTGAAGTATCACCATAAGGACTGTTAAACAACAATGTTCCCTAAGATAGAAAGCACTCAACTAAGAATGCTTATGTTACCTGACGAACATTTGATATAGCTTTAGTCTTCAAAGACTGCAATGATGGCTATGGTGAGTGGTGCTGTTTCGTGTTTAGTGGCAAGCCCGTCCCAGGCACATTGTATAGGCCTGGAAGCCACGGCCTATACAATGCAGGACTCAGCATGTTCAAGACAGCCCCAAAAGGGCAAGGTATGAAGAGCTTGCCTGCTTCTGTCCTAGGAACTAACACAGGACCAAAGCAAGCCACAAGGTTGCTGTTCTGCTGCACTCATCCAGACTGAGTCGTCTCAGTCAAATAGCATGTACAGTCTATCAAAAGACAGCGCTAAACGTCAGCTCTAGTGTGGTCACTAGGGAAAGCACATTAAGTTAAGGAGATTCATATTTACCAGAAACACTTATATCTATCCATTCATCAGCTTTACTGAAGATCTGTTCACTTTCCTTGGGAGAATCAAATATATCCTTTGATGGTCCATTCTCATGCTTTTCTTCTTTGAGAGTAATTTCCTCAGGAGTTATTCTAGTTCTGTTGGAGTCCTCTAAGTCTATAAAATCATCGCTGAAATCT
This sequence comes from Rhynchomys soricoides, assembly GCA_019843965.1. NCBI lineage: Eukaryota > Metazoa > Chordata > Mammalia > Rodentia > Muridae > Rhynchomys > Rhynchomys soricoides. The sequence goes on along the minus strand of JADRCH010000231.1, from coordinate 3,675,136 downwards.
TCACTTAAATCATTCTTGTCAGAAGATGACAAAGACGACAAGGAAATATCATCCACATCATCACTCAGGTACCTAATTTTAGAATCATTCTTCATAGTCTGATCATTGTCTCTTCGGTAACTTTCATTTTCAATTACTTCTTGGTCCTTACCAGGAGAGCTGTCCTTTGCCAAAGCCACGCCTTCTTCCTCTACACACATGTCAGCAGGTGGATTTTTATTACTATCAACTTCCATACACCCAGAAAATGGAGGTCGGCTAGATTTCAGTAGGGAGGGATGACCCATCCTATAGACCAAAGTGGAGGATACACCTGGGCCATTTGATAAAGCCAGTGTCTTTCCACCAGCAGCATAAGGCCTATTAAAACCAAACCCCAAGTGTTCATTCCCATTGAGTATTTCTGACTGCCGAGAACTTCTTGTTAGCATACCTGACCGAAGAGGCACTCGAACGGGGAGCTGTTGGTTCTGATAAGGCTTTGTAAGGTCTACAGCTCTGTTGAAGGAATGTGATCTGGTTATAGATGAAGGTGGAAGGAAGGGATTCTGAATGGAATGTGAAAAACTTTGTGACCTTACCATTTTTTCACAAGTAATAGATTTAGCATTGTCTGGGGACTGTGCTAAGCTTTCTCCAGAGCTACTTCTGCTAGCACAGGAGTTCACTCTTGGCTTCTGTATGTTACCAGGGGCTCGGTTCCCATAAAACGTATTCAAATGTGACTTCGCATTGACTGAAGAATATGAAGTCCTTCCTAGTAATGTACCTTTGGTAAATTTACCCAAATTAGATGGTCCAGAAAAAGATTTTTGACTTAACTCCTCTGCCGATGACACAAACATGGCTGATGGTCTTGCTAACTTGGATGTGAACAAGGAAGTACTCTTCAAACCTCCCTTTATCCCATTCCCATCCAGCATTCCTGGAGCAGGAGCATGTTCAGAATCAATTAGTTTATCATGTGTACTTTGAATATCATTAAGTTCTGCTGTATTTTGTGAACCAAGTTGATATTTATTTGTTTTTGTCCAATTAAATGAATGGGACAATGAACAATCAGAGCCATTATTTTTTATGTAACTTTTGACATTACTACTCTTGGAGGTCCCTAATAAAGTCACAGTGGCCCCATTTTGTATCGGCTGCAATGTACTTCTCACAGATTTCATTCCATATTTCGGCAGCTTGGAACCCAAAAATGTCTTGATTTGTGTTTTTTCTTCCATGGGCTATAAGGTGCATTGGTTCTTAAAACTTGACAGAATCTGAGGGAAGAAAAAAATTAACATTTCTAAATAAGTTTAATAACACGATATATATTAATTACATGTAGACAATTATCTAAGTCTCTTATGCAAAATAAGCAAAATGTAAAATTAATTTAATCTTGACATTGTGAATAAACATAGTACATTAAAACTGAAAAAAAATAGACTGTTTTGCAGACCTGTGCTTAGAGATGGCTGCTTTGAGCCACTAATGAATGTATCAAAAGGATTGTAAATTCAAATTAGATTCTGTAGTGGTGTCAAGATCAAGAAGCTTTGCCTTACATATTAAAAGGAAGAACAGTAATACTCACACTGGACAACTGCTGTTCCCATATTTGATAGCAACCTTTACCATAAAACTTACTTCCATACCCATAAGTACTTTTAGAACAGCTGTAAAGCAATTGAAAACCATAGCATAACATATGGAATGGTCACTGTCCGATTGTAAGCTAACAAACAATAACGACTCCGTCACCTAGTACCAGGAAAAAGAATAACTCATCTCCTGCCTGCAGAAGTAGACTGAGGAGATGATCCAGTCTTTTACTTCCCCATGCCTCACTTTGCTGTCTAAAATAAGCATGGTATATAGTATTTTCCAACACCTTCTAAAGAGAAGCTCAAAAGCCAGATACACTGTCACTGCAACGTGCTTCAGGGTCTGCCAACTAGGAAAGAAAAAAAATGTTTGAAACTGAATGTACTTTTTCCTACAGTAATATAATATGTATGGAATTCTAACTGTACAAATAACTGCAGAAAAAAATGGTGCTGATCATCTTGAACTGTGGTCTTAGGATGAAATTATTTTGATGCCTCATGTAAATCTCCTAAAACTGTCTATCTTTGTGAGCCCTGCTATTTCACTGGTAGGTAAATTACCTTCCGTCTGAATGCTCCAGAACCTTCTACTACATTTGCTGTAGCTCTGAAATAAACAAGCACTGTGATTCTGCCGCATTTCAGTGACCACACTACCTCTGATGCACTCTACCTCATATGCACTTAAAGACGCAATCACTAACAATTGAAAAGGTTCATATTGGCTACATCATCTAATGATGCGATCTGTGAGATTAATAAATACTGATTCTGGGCTTTAATGGGGAACTGAGAATGGATGGCACAGAGCTTGGAAATGTCTATGATTCCCTGAGTTCATTTCTATTATATGTATTTTTTTAAGTTATGGCATAATTGTTGAATTTTCTAAACTATATAAGATCTTTTTTTTTAAGACTAGTAAATCAAAGTTTCTTGGTTGAAAAGGAATCTATATCTGGATAAGAACTAGAAGACAGGAATAATTATTATTAAGCATGTACATAAGTAGCGCCATGTTTATTATGTTATCATTAATTACCTAATCTCCATAATTATACGGCAATAGATTTTTCCCATCTCCCACAGCTAAATCAAGATTTTAAAAACTAAAATACTGTCCATAAACCACCAGAAATGATTTGGGTTCACATGTGACTTCAGGGTCAGTGCAGACTGCCTTCATGACAAAGGAATGGCATATACTGGAAGAGAGACTGTCAGTGGGGGGTGGGGAGCGGGAAGGAAGGAAGTGGACGGCTAACGTACAGGAGGAGCATGCAGACAGTGACCCACGGTTAACGCGGTCTGCAGGGACAGTCCAACCTGCTCCTTTGCAAGCGCCTTTCAAATCCTCCAAGAAGCCGTCCACTCTCCCACCTTCATTATTCAGCATTGGGAACACAGTTTCAGAAAGCTACCAACTGCCCGAATTTTAGGGATTTAAATAAGCACTAGGTAGTCCAGGGGCAATTAACTCAACAGCAATGCTCAGCAGCCATAAGCAGTCCTGTCTGAAACTCACTTTCACATTCAGATTCTGCACCATAATTTTAAATGATTTGTTGATTTGCTTGTTTTTAAATTTCTATTATTCAGTCATTTCTCCTCACCTTCTCTTTGACTAGGTTTTCCTGGCTGTCATCTGTAACATAAGTTGACTCAAAGGCTTGATTATGGTGATTAAGTAAAAAAAGAAAAAGGAAACCTTCAAATATTTAAAACTGAGCATTTCACTTGAGTTCTTTGGTGGATTTAAAAGAACACAAAAAGTTCAAATACAAAGCCCCATTACTATATCAGTGTGACCTTTTCTGTCCTACCACAACTTAATTTTTGTCAGAGGGAACCAAGCTTGCAAAAGTTAGGCCAGGGAACTTGTGATACGGGAGCATTCGTCATCTTAATCAACGCACAGTCAGCGTGCACTACTTGCTGGACTCTTAACCAACGCACAGTCAGCGTGCACTACTTGCTGGACTTTGAATTGAGAGGGCCAGGAGAAGACTAGCATAGAAAGTGGAATCACAAATGCTTCTGCCCAAACAAGAAATGTATTTCCTTCCGAATACTACCAGTGTTCAGCTATGCAAACTAACAGAGCATGCAAATGTCATTAGCATGCTAAAGGCTAGGAAAAGAAGCCTGTGCCACTGATGGAATACAGACCAAGCTACTAATTAATACCTCTGTAGCTACCTGAATAAGGAGGGATGCAGACACAACAAATAAATGCAGACTTTAAATACTGGTGCTTGTCAAATCACAACATTCAACAGCTCAATACTGTGGTCTGTATCGGGCCTGCTACAGAAAGGTCCCTAGATTAAATTAAATGAGCAGTCAGGTCAGGGTCACAAGTGTGTAAGAGACTAGTAATGCGAGTGACTTTAACATGAATGGATTGTCACTGGTGTGTGACTCCACTAGTGGCACATACACTGTAGATTTAATTTAGTATGCTTTACTCCACTAAGTTTGTTCTATATACTACACATAATAAATACCTAAATAAGACATAGTATGTAAGGATGATGTGATGGTAAGTATTGATTAAGTTAGCAAGGTATATTATAAGACATTTATAATCTGGGAAAAGAGGATAAACCCCTCATTACAGTAATGACATAAAACACATTTACCCACTCATTAAATATTTATTTAAAACTTATTATACATCAGGCTCTGTGCTAGAAGCTACAGGAAAAAATAAGTTATCTCAAAAGAAAAAGTCATGTAGACAAAAAAGGGTAATACAAACAATAATCTCCACTAGAGAGGATCGAGGGCGGTACACAGAGATACAAAAGAAAAAAGTGCTTCATCAGGAGAGGGACGTGTCATATACGGCCTCCCAAGAGACGGCAACGCTAGGGCTGAAACTCAAAAATAAGCAACAAATAATCACAAAGGCACCAAATATGGAAAACAATGCATGCTAAGTCAAAAGGATAAACAAAAGCACAGAACCAGCATGGCACAGTCAGAAACAAGGAAAACGATACAGTGTTCATCCAAAGAAACCAGAAGAAAGAGAGGACACAGAAGAAACACAGCCTATAAAGCCCTTACATGTCTGACTGTGCTCACTGGTGCAGCAGTGGCATTGAGCTTATGGGAGTAAGCAACTACCTTTGGATTTGGTCCGAGACCTGTTCCACAGGAAGAAATTCAGAACTGGGACTATAAGCCTGGTTGAAAGCCCATGGCTCCGGAGGTTATAGGACTTAGGGAGGAACGTACTACTAGTATTGTTTTGCTGAATGACATGTCGTCATTGCCTTCAAAATATTTATGCCTATACCCATAAATCTGTACTGCCCCTCCTAGATCTGTTCTGCCCTCAACCTTGGCCAGTGAAGCAGTAGTAAATAGCTAATGCAGAGACTCTTAACTGGTCAAAATAGTGAGAATTAAGTTCTATTGAGTACTCAGTCGTAAACAGAAAACCCGTATCAATTCCCAACCTCGAGGCTCAGAGAATATCTCAGGAGAAAGGCGAGAAGAATGTAAGAACTGAAGGATGGTGGTAAGCACCATGAATGCTGAGACATGCATGACATGGTGACTGAACTCGAGAAATCAGTGCAGCTCTGATTACCTGTACAAGAGCAGCTCAGTAAGCTCAGTTAACAATCCAACAGGCAGCACTAATGGGCTCAGTGGGTTATGAACAACAGAAGAGAATACAGGAAGGGGACAGAAGGACATGTTGGAGGAGCCTGGGAAGAGTGGATGGGGATACACTGTTTACATGTATGAAATATATGAAAGTAAAAAACTTCATATTAAAAAAAAACTGGACATTACTATAAAGCAATGAAGAACCCAGACACAGCAGGAGATAAAAAATAATTTGAGGGGCTAGGAAGGTGTCTCAGTGGGTAATGTGCCTACTGTACAAGCATAAGGATCTTCATTTGGAACCCCAGCACCCACACAGAAAGCTGGAAGTAGCCACATGCATCTATGACCACACTTAACAGAGGGAAACAGAAAGGAAAGATCCCCAGAGCTCACTGGCCACACAGCCTAAACAATCAGTGAGCCTTGCTGAAGTCTGTCACTGTCTCAAAGAACAGACCGTAAGTGATGGTGAAACTGATGAGGAAGACAACCAGCATCAGCCTGTCCCTGACATGCACATGCACACACATCTGAACACCCATGAATGCATGCCAACACACACACCACACCACAAAGGAGGAAGAGGAGAACAAGGGGGAGAAGGAGGAGGAGGAAGAAGAGGAGGAGAGAGAGGAAAGAGACCTGAATATTGAAAGTCCCTGACTTCTATATGAAGGATGGCCATAAAGAACAACAAGTTCATCACTGATGCTCCCATCAGGCCCAGCGGACAGTTCTTATCCAAAGCTCACACAGATGATGCTGGTTAAACTCAACTGGTCACAAAATAAAAGCAGAAGCCATGAATCTGGGAAAGGGACTGGTGGGCATGAAAGCGCTGGATAGCAATCAAAGGGAGATAAGAGAAGGCGGAGGGGAAGAGCAATGAGAGTACATTATACACGTGTATGAAACTGTCAAAGAAGAAAAGAACTTTAAAAGGAGACTGGCAAAGAAAAAGACTGAAAGGGTTGTGGAAAAAAGCATAAGTACAGAATAGCAAAATTAAATCTGAGGGATTTCTATCATATCATTAGGTAAATTTTGGGAAATAAATAGATGAATAATTCATCAACTGAAAGGGCTTAGCATTCCAGATTTGTCCACCTGGACAAACAGTAATACCTTACCAAGGGTAAACATTATGCAGAGGGAAAGAGGCCATGGACTTAGCATGTTGAGCTGATACCGACGAGCTGACTCTGTCTACAGTATGCAGGTGTAGAAGGCAAACTGCAAAAGCAAAGACAGAAAGAGACAAGTGAGAATTGTCAGTACAGAGACAAACATCAAGTGCTCGTGAGAAACAGTGAGTTCACACTGAAGAACATGCAGGAGAGGAAGCCTAAGGCCACCACCTGGGATCATAGATAAAAGGAGGGAAGCACAGGAGGCAACAGAAGGCTGACAATGTACAATCTAATAGCCAAAAAGAGAGTAAAAATCCAGTTTGGACCAGCATTTGAGGATGACAGAAATCCCATTGAGAAAGTTCTGATGTGTGAAAGAACGAACGGCTGGACCCGAGAGCTGACCACATGAGCGCCTTTCAGCAGACAAGGTTCAGGAGAAACGGTGAGTGGCCTCAAGAATGAAGAGAGAAGCAAAGGGAGTCAGGGAGCACCTACTCTTACAGAGCCAAGACAGACTTAGGGAATGAATAGAGAGGTTTGATTCTGAAATGTGTAGGCTTTTTAGACACAAGAACTCAAAGAAGTTAAAATAAAACATATAGTAGGAACAATTAATACTAGATATGGAGTTTTAATATGAGACATAAAACACTTGATAGGAAAAGCAAGAAGAGGTTCTAATCTACCCCCCACCCCAAGTGAAGATGTTGCCCTGATGGCACCTTGCTCATGACTCTAAGCCCAGCAGCATTTTGGCCTATGGTAGCAATACTAATAACAGGCCCCACTCACACACTGTATTCTGGACATTGGAACTGGAGGATATAGAACAATGTCTGCAAGCACAGTAGGGCTTAACGAGGCCAGGTGAGGTCTTACTAAATATTTTGAGCAAATTCAAGAATATGGAAAACCTGAGCAATAAAAAATTTCAAAATTACAACAGCAATGACAAAATAATATATTCCCTGAAGCTCAATAAAAAAACCCTTTTTTAAATTCTCAGCTTCTTGCATAGAATACGGCACATAGCAGACACTGACGCATACAAATGAATCAGGCCCAGTCTTGCTCAGATCAACATCGGAACAGACAGAAATACGTATAGAAAATGTGCTGAGCAGTGACTCTGTGACCCCTGAACAAGAATCTCTAGTTCTATGCTACCAAGGAAGTGGAAGGAGGACCCAGTTATCCCTGCTGAGAACAAGGGGATAGACAGTGAGGCCCTTTAAGATAACCTTACAGACTGTAAGAGGAGTCAGGTTGCCCAGGTTACAACCAGAACTCAATGAGAGAGACAGCACAGCCTAAGGTTTCCACAGGAGCCACAGCCGCAACTGCAAGAGCAATTTAGAGTTCTACAGATTAACCAATTTTGGAAGAATTTCTTATGCATTTATTGATATAAAACCTTCACAACTACCTTATAAAATTAATATAATCTTTACTTTTACCACGAAGACACTAAGCACAGAGGAACTGTAGGAACTTTGTGTTAAATTAAAGGGCTAGAGAGGTAGTTCAGCAGTTAAGAGAACGTACTGTTCTCCCAGAGGTATGGAATTCAGTTCCCAGCACGCACGTAAGACCGCTCAAAACTGCCTGTAACTGTACCTACAAACATGATGCCCTTTGCCAGCCTACACAGGCATTACAGTCACATCTGTAAACCCACACATTGACAAATAATTACAAATAATTTTAAATTCATAAATTGGATTTGTACTAGAGAATATCATAGTAAGAAAACAAGCACTTTTGGATGGTGAATTATAACATGGACAGAAATGTCCTAGACAGGGTCTCACTATGTAGCACTAGCTGGCCTGGAACTCAGAGACCCACCTGCCTCTGCTCCCAAAACTGTGTCACTATTTTCTTCATGCAAACACACCTAAACATAGTAACATGGAACATAAAACAAGTCAACTATTACAAACAGAAAAAGAAGTTATCCCCTGCTCAGTGAGCCTAAAATAGTTCTTGCCACCTCAAGGAATAAGAGGTGGCGGAGAAATCAGCAGTGGAAAAGTGAAAAGCAATGTTCTAAACAAAAGTGTGATGCAGACCACCAACAAAACGACTCACACACACGTGTGCAACGAGCTTCTGTGGGGAAGCTCAGAAACACAGACTGAAGGAGAAATCCTACACAAAGCAAAGATACTAAACTAGAAACAACTCACTGTGACCCTTAGAAACAAGACGGCAAGGTACGGTGGCGCCTGTGATTCCCCTGCCTCACAAATATACACAAAGTCTGTATATCAGTCAGTGAGCAAAATACTGGATTATAAA
>JADRCH010000231.1:3651341-3666467 GCA_019843965.1 Rhynchomys soricoides | reverse complement strand
CAACACCCAAAACAGGTGGCTCACAACTACCTTCCAACTCCAGCTCTAAGGGAACTCAGTTCTATTCTTCAAGAGCGCGCGCACACACACACACACACACACACACACGAGTCATTCACACAAGCACAGACAAATACACATACATAAAAGTAATAATAAGAATATTTTAAAAGACACATCAGAGAGTGGGCTGTGAGAGGCAGATCTCACTGATCAGCAGGTCCTTAGGTAAACTGAGCTCGGGTTTCTTAAGCCCTAAGACTACAGACGATAAATTCCCACTGATTCAAGTTATTCAGTCTAAAATAGTTTCTCTCTCTCTCTCTCTCTCTTTTTTTTTTTTTTTTTTGGTTTTTCGAAACAGGGTTTCTCTGTTTAGCCCTGGCTGTCCTGGAACTCACTCTGTAGACCAGGCTGTCCTCGAACTCAGAAATCCGCCTGCCTCTTATAGCTGCTCTGCAATAAACAGAAATTATTTTAAATAAACCTCTTTCCTTTTGTGTTTTTTACAAAGAAAGTCAGCACAAACCCTAAGACATTGCAGCTTCAGCAGATTTACTCAATTGTTTCTTAAAATTAATTGTGTATACCTGAAGCAGTCTTTTCTGGGTCCTCGAAACAACAAGAATAGACTAGAACATATGAAAACAGAATCATAACAGTAAAGGCAAATGTTTCAGTGAGATATGTGTAGACACCACTAAGAATGCATTTCTATGGAGTCACTCAATCAAGACAGTCTGAGGAGCACTGCACTGCATTACCAAGTTCAGAAGTCGTTCTCATGGGCATCACAACCAGGCAGGGTACTTCCTAAGAATGTGGAGAAGTGGGAGGGGCGGGCAGGGCTCTGTTCTACTGCAGACATCACTGCACAGAGCTGACTGACCATACTATTCAAAGTACAGCTAATTTCTATTCTACCAAAACTCTCTTTTCTTTCAAAATATGGCCCCTTTAAACATACTGAGCACCATAAGACCTAAACACATACGACATGAAACATTTTATATAAATTTCTGAGAAACTTTTCCTCCCAAGTATTCAGAAAACATGAAGACCCAACAACCCACAAACTTCTCCAGCTCACTTGAGATGGCACTGCCACCTAGTGGCCAGTACAAAGAACTGAATGCCTTGCTGCCTTGTTCCCCCCCATTCCTCAACCAACCTCCAGGATTTAGCTGCTTTAACCTCAAAAGGTCACACACTCTTAAATTACCAGTCTACCTTCACTCTCGTGAATAATTTCATCCCACATAGTACTTTTTCCAGCACCACCCACAGAATTTCAGAAGACAATATAAATGTTCTCTATCTGTTCTATCCAACTCGTAACTGCCAGCTAGACGTGGCCATCACAGCGCAGTAAGCCATACAAAATGGGAAGGCCTGAACTGTGTTAAAATAAAATGCCTCACCGCTCTTGCCTTTGGTTGTTGCCCTAGAGATGGAAAGTACATCACTACTGGTAAAGACACCATGCCCTTCAGACGCAGGACCCAGAGGACCTGACCTGGAAGCCTCCTCCCTGAGGACTAAATGTCATAGCCCAGAAAGCACTATGGAGACTTCCAAAGGAGGGAAGCAACCAATAGTCCAACCCAAGTATCAAGCACTCCAGACTCATCTGGGGAACAGTAGTCAGCCAAGTTTACACACAGGCCCTTGGCACATTTGCTACCCACTTAAACAGCCACCTAAACTGGCCAATGAGGTCACGGGTCTTAGAAGAAGACCGATTCATGCGGCTTGCTTAAACCAATATAACTGCTCACTGCATTCTAAATACCTATCTTTATAACTACAGGTAAGTGTAGAGCTGATCCTTATCAAAGAAGTTTCTTCTTGCTGCAGAAAGAAACTATTACAGGAAGCCACAACTACTCAAAATATAAGCAAAAACTGACCAACTGATACATCTTCAACACAACTCCTTCAACCAAGGCTCAGGGTACATCTAGAAAGAGGAGGCAGATGGTTTGTAAGAATCAGGGGCCCAGGAAATCTGTTCTAAGATTGTGCTTTCTAACTATGACAGGAAAGCTAAGCTGCACTCATGCAAGCTCAACAACATGGCTACCTGAAGAGGCCCTGACAACTCCAACAATTAACACCCCAATGCACAAGTGGACACTTTCATGGCGCCCTACTGCTATCTGAAGAGCAGTAGCAATTAATAACTGCAGAGGGGAAGAATTCCTTTCTCCCAGGAACAGTACCTGTGATTGCTTGCCCAATACCAAGTGGTCAGCCCCAAAAACAAATTATCTAGAAGATAATACCGAACAGTTCAGCAGGTTGCATTTATATGTGGATTTGTTTATAGGTCTGCAACCACAATGAATAAAGGCAAGGCCTTAAATTGGCGGGGGGGGGGGAAGAATGGGCATGTGAGGGGTAGAGGGAAGAGGAGGGAGAAATGATATAATTATATTTTACAGTAAACAGGGATCCACATGCAAAGAATAATACATTGTACAATGTTACACTGAATACTCTGTCCACATCCTTGCTGTCAACTCTCCCAGCTCTTTCAGATATCTCCCGTTTAAAGAATACAATGTATGAACAGTGTGTCAAAATTCTCAAACACATCCGGTCCTTCCAACATCACTACCTCATTTCCTAACATAGAACCTTACCATCTTCTTTAAAAATGTACTTATCACTACCATTGTATGTGTGTACAAATGCTATGGAGGGGCACACACCACAGTGCGGGAAGTGTTGAGCTCAGGAGTGGGTTCTGTTCTCTCACCTGTCCAAACCTACCATCACTAACCAGTGTTCTAGCACAAGCCAGCCTTAATTGCTCGCTTGCTTTTTGCTCTCTTCGATCCAATCTTTCTGCTTTCCCAGAACTACTATTTAAAATTAAAGCAGGCTGGTCTTAAAGTCTCCCTGTGGTTCTCCAAAATGCCTCCAAACAGTGCTAAGAGCAACCGGTATTAGCTAGGCATTTGTATGTCAGGTCTTCGTATCTCACACTCCTGCAATGTTAATACTTCAAGTGCTCAGATCTAAACTAAATTGACCCTTGAGGAAGCATCGTCCATCCGGACACACAGCTGATTAGTGAGGGCAGATATGATTACAAAGGCAATCTGGGCCTGGTGGTGGCACAGCCTACCTCCCAGCAACTGGCACACTACGGCAGGAGCACCAAAGGTTCAAGGCCAGACTCAACTGGAGTTCAAGGCCAGGTGAGGCTACTTAGTCAGACCCTACTTCAAAATAAAAATATGAAACAGGCTAGGACTATAGCTCAGAAAGAAGGTAACTTGCCGAGAATGTGTGACACCTAGGTTCAATATCCAGTACAACACACACACACACACACACACACACACACACCAAAACCCTTCACATTTTAACTTTGTTATTCTTTTTCCATTATTCCCTACCTAAACTTTAGGAACTCTGACCATACTGTGCCCTTTCAAGGTTCTTTACCAAAGCACACACTGTACTACTCAGTTGGCTGAAAATGACGTTCAACTGTGGTACTCCTTGAAAATGTTCTCGGAAGCCAGCTCTGTTTCTCTCTTGTTTGCTTCAATGAGAAGGCCCTAGGCAGACCGATACATCCCACCTGTGAGTTCAAACTGACATACTACAAACTACTCACAGATTTTCCAAGGTAATATCCAAGTAAGAATCTCCTGGCAGCCATGTGAACACCTAAACTCGTCAGGAAATGAGTGAGTACGGGTCAGAGAGCAACAGATAAAAAACCCCTTTGCAAAATGTTCACGAACTATGCATCCCATTGAAGGGAGTGCTACGTCATTCCAAACACAAGAAACTCAAGGCTTCTGTCCCTTTGTTTCTGAGGCAGGTTCTCCCAATATAGTTGAGCCTTGCCTCCTACCTCAGCCTCCAGAGTGCTGGGATGACAATGTGTACCACGCAACCCTTAACCCTTAAAGTACTTTTCTGTGCAAACGTCACAAATCAGACAAATTCTACCTAAGACTTCTTGTTGGCCATCACAGGGAAGTTTCCAGAAACTGAAGAGCTTTGCTATACATACGCCAGGCTCCAAGAGAACCTCTTCAAACACTTCAGAAGCACCCTTAAGAGAGATGTGGAGCCACAATAGTGGCATGACCACCTCTTGTGCAGCTTCCAGGAACTAAGGAGATTTTTCTGGTTACTAACTGACAACTAAACAGCTTCTCTTCAAAGTACTACTCAAGAATTAGCTTAAAATTCTCCATACGAAAGCTCACGTTCTGTCTGCTGTCTCACAATCGGCCTGCAGTTGAGGCACTGAGAGCCATTAGGGCACTAAGGGCCAAGTTGTTACTGCAAACTTCTGATATCTTTTCCATCCCACTACAAAAATAGCCTGCTGGGCCTGAAGAGATGGCTTAGTAACTAAGAGCACTGACTGCTTCTGTATACATTGGACCCAAGTTCAGCATTCCAGAACCCACCTCAAGCAGCCCAAGGCCTCCGACGACAACTCCAGCTCCAAGGGGTCTCACACCCTATGGCCTCTAAGAGCACCTGTGCATACACAGTGCACATAAACTCACTCAGGCACATAAACATATGAAATTTAAAAGAAATGAATATGTTGGTAATCCTCTTAAGATTGTTTCCAAAAATTCTCCCAACCAGAAACCAATTCCCGTGCTTTTTCCTAATAATTTTAGCAAATAATATTCTCTGAAATAATGTTTCTGGAAAAAAGAAAAAAATACATAACAATGTATCTAATGGAGATATGTTGAAAGTAACCTTTAGCAGACAGAGAAGACTTAGCCTATGGTTCAAGTACTAGTCTACGGAGGTCAACACAAAAATACTATGCTTCTGGTGTTCTTCTATAGCCACTACATGGTTCCTGAACACTAATTATATAGAAAATCAGAGACTAAGCAGATTTGCTTTGAAGGGGCATTTTATGATAGTCTATTCAGACAGACAGTCCAAGGAAATGGAGAAAGAAGAGATCTGTCAAGACCAGACAACTATTGTCAAACAAGAGACAAGAGAACAGAAGCCAGAGAGTGACTGAGTAACTGTGTCAAGCTTAACCAAGAAAGAAAACTGAGAACAGGACTCAAGGCCAGTGAGAGCACATGAAGAGAAGAGGAAGGAGATACCTCTGAAGGCAAGGGTTGAGAGAGAATCAAGAACTCAAAGGCTCACTGTGGGTTTAAGAAAGCAAAGGTTGAGAAAGAAAACTGTTAAGGAAGGTTAAGAAAGAACACTGTTGGTGGGGGAAAAAAAAAGATGATTCAAGCAAGAATGGCAGAAAAAGAATGTGGCCTGCATTTGGAGGAGAATGTAAAAGCTTTGCTTACTAGAAGATTTATGAAGCAGAACACAGGGGATTCTGAGTTAAAGACTTTGACTTCCAGGTTTTGCTGTTTGGGGACATTATTCTGTGGACAGAAGGAAGAAGGCATGTAGCTTATCCCCCAAGAAAAATACTCTGAGGATAAGGTATTTGGTAAACTGGATGACAAGACAGTTAAGGCCAAAGCTATTAAAAGAGGGCTTAAAATCATGTAAAAATAGTAATAAAGACGGAAAAGTGGCAAAAGAAGTAAAACTTAAAGACTATATGTGAAAAACACTCACTGTCCCAAGATGCCTGAGATATTATGGCATAATGAGAAATACAAATCTGGTCTTTCCTCTGGGTTCTTGGGAGACAGCTGGAATCTCCACAGCAATGAGTACTTCCTTTGTATGCTAATGGGAGCCTGTGCCCTTATATAATCTAAGGACGGGGCATGATGAGAAAGGTGGACTTTTAGCTCTACCCCTACACTTCCAGAGAGGGAAGTGGGGCTGAAGGTCAAGCTGATCACTAAAGTCCCCACATTATGACACCGCCATAAAAACACAAAGGACAGTGTTCAGCAAGCATCTGGAGTGCTGGACATGAAGAGCCCATGAAGGTATGCCCAAAAAGAGCATGAGCTCCTTCCCATGTGCTTGCTCTGGTCTTGTTGCTATCCATCTGTACCTTTTGTAATGTCCATTCTAATATCTATGAGCAAACTGAACTCCAGGAAGGAGTTAGGTAAAACCTGATTTATATAGCGTGTCAGTCATAAGCACAAGCCACAAAGGGGGACTTGCAATGGCCATCTGAAGTGGAAGGTAACTCTTAGAAGAAGCTTTTCTTCTCTAGGAAGGCTCTGTGTGACTTGTGTTAAGTGGTATGTGGGAAACACACTTTGGCTGCTTCCTGTCTTCCCCTAGTGCCCTAGATGCTCTACCATTACTGCATTCACTGTATCCGTATCACAGTCACCTGTAGATTGACCTCTTCCTCGGCCTCTTGCTCCTAGTACTGACATCTGGTGAATTCTAATAGAGCACAGTAATTCTAATTGTCAGAACACAGAGGACTCTAAGTGGCCTATGAGATAGTGACGAGAACTAATAAAGCTCTTAGTGTGTAGATGGCATTTAAGGAATGAGTTGTTTGGTCTGGGTTTTGTTTTGTTTGTTTGTTTGTTAATGAGTTTTAAGACAGGCTGACTTTCAGAGTGGAGGATGACTAAGGACAATATAAGGGAGAAGGTAATGAGAATGGCAGGCGAAATATTCCAAATACAAATAGATCTGCCATACATAGTAGAACTGTCAATAAATCTTATTGACTGGCAAGAATATTTAAATACACAATTAGTTCTCTGTGGTTATTTCTGTATGGCTCTGTCTTTAAGAATGTTATTCGAGCCAGAAATGGATGAACATGTAGAAGGACTTTCTGTGCAAGTCTGATCATCTGAGTTCCATCCCTAGAACCCAGAGCAGACGATGAGAATCAATTTTCAGAAGTTTTCCTCTCATGCCTACACTCGTACACACCACACACACACACACACACACTGCTATTTATATTGTTTAAATGTGTTAATCAAAACTGGATCAGTATTGGTACCTTACTTAGTCATTCAATGAACAAAAATCCAGAGTATCTATAACCCAGAACTATAAACTAACAGGGACCTATCAGGAAATCGAACTTTCCTAGAAGAGACTCCTGTAACTCTATAAATAGTGTAATCAAGGTTAACATTAACTACACTATGAGATCCTTTCTCAAACAACAACAAAGAGAAAGATGAAGCAACTGAATGAGGTACTAAGATGCTGAAGGATAGCTTAGAAAATGACTAGCATGTACAAAAGAATGTATATTTCCAATGTCTCAGTTTCCTGGAACCACAACAGACAATAAGCAAAGGAGCTCATAGAGGATTGTCTGTATTTACCTTACAATACTGAAATGAAAGGCGTCGTGTGAACAGTAGACGTCTCAAGGAAATAGTACGTGGGCACAACATGAATAAAGGACAAAAAGTCACTCCTGGGAACACGCAGCCACAGACAACAATAAACAGGATCTGCTCAGACATACAAACCCTGAAGTCAACAGCATGGACGGAGACAGGCCAGTGGAGAACACTAAGAAGGATCTGCTCAGACATAGAAACCCTGAAGTCAACAGCATGGACAGAGACAGGCCAGTGGAGAACACTAAGAAGCAACTGCAAAGTTGATGAATGTTCAAGAAAGAAGCAACCACAGAAGGAGGCATAAGTGCTGACCAGAACACGTGCGTCAGACCGGTTCTGAGCTCATATTGGCTATGATCTCAAGAATCATGGGCAGTGATTATTGTTAGATATATGTATAGGTATATATAATATGGGTATTGTTGGTTATATGTCAAATATACTAGGAAAGGGGGCACTACATTTTCCTCTAAAATGTAGATCATTTATACATCAATTAAATTTTGTTGTTTTCATGTTTTAATTTTATTTCTTTTTTAAAAGAGTTATCTCAGAGTAAAAGTACATCAGACAGATTACAAATCTGTAGAATGTACAATAAAACAAACACTGAATAAAACTGCTAAAACTAATGTTAGTAAATATGAGACTACTATGCTGATTCCCTAAGAATTTACTAAAATGCGGTCAACCTGTGTATAAAAACTACAATTTTGAACTGATGATAATTCATCAACCCACCACTAGAAAATAGTGAAAGGGCTGTGTTTTTCTGCCCGTCTCTCAGCTAGCCATTATCCTTACTTGAAAGGAAAAAAAAAAAAAAAAAGAAAGGAAGGAAGGAGGGAAGGAAGGAAGGAAGGACACATTGGCATATGTCACAGTTTCACAGAGCCTTGTATTTGATCGTTTGGTCCTTCTGGCAGTGCTAACTTGAAAGACTGTGGAAGCTTTGGGAGACGGAATCTAAAGTGGGCCTCCAGATACTGCCCAGCTGATCTTCTAGCCCAAGTCTATTTCCTGAATGACAATGTCCCCAGCAGCCTCACATTTGGTTGGCATGTCTTTCGCACCATAATTAACTGTACCTTTTCAAGCCATGAGCCATGTTCTGTCAGGTAGTCTATCACGGCAATGAGAAAAGTAACACTGGTTCGTTTCTCAGCCCTTTGGCTAAGATCAAGCATAATAATGACAGAGATAGAGTACTTAAATTAATTCATATGTGCCTCAAAGAAATGGCCCTTGCATTTTTCCCTTTTTTTTTGGATCACTCCATTAACTGTATATAATTTAAATACACTATAAAATACCTGTATTTTAAAATAAGAACTGCTTGATTCCACATGCCTCCACTGCTACTTTTCCAAGTTCACTGATTAACAAACTCCTTGGAAATACTATCTATCCCACTGTCTCCGCTTCCTCTGTGCTAACTCTCTCCACGTAATCCAATCAAGTTTTACCTCCACCACTTCCCCAGAAACCTAACAGTCAAACCTAACAATCAACAATTAGACCTCAATCTAACATAACTGATCACCCCGTCCCCCCTTATAAAACATTTCATTTGAATTCATGGCACCACTTTCTTTCATTTGTTTTTTAAATCTTTCTCTTGGTTTTTTGAGACAGGTTTTCTCTATCTGTTTTGGATCCACTTACTCTGGGGGCGTGGGGCAGTGTCTGTCTGTCTGTCCGGCTCTATTTCTCAGCATTCTAAGACCCCAAGGAACATCTCTGGACTTCTCCAGCCACACTAACTCTCAAACTCTATGACTCAGTTTTCTGAGCATTAAATGCTGTCTGCCAATCACTGGGAATTTGTATCTTTATCCCACACCTCTACCATGAATTGTAGACTCAAGTACACTCAGATACCTACAGTGTCTTCACAGCTAACTTAGCATATCCAAGATTAAAGTCATTAATTATTTTCCCCTTAAGACCTGCTTCTTATGCAGTCTTGCTCTATCTGAGTTTTTCAGGCCAGATCCAATCCATCATCAAATCATTGTCTCTGTATTCGAACTATATGCAGGATTTGTAATATTTGTCCCAACTCCTATCTAAAATCAATGCCATCACTAACCGGATTTGCTACTGCAGCTGGCTAAAGGATCTCATTCTTCCCTAATGCTGACAGTCTCGACTCAGCAGCAAGAGAGTCATTTTAAAAAATCGAAGTCAAGGATGTTGCTCAGAGGTGGAGACCTTGAGCTGCAATGGGGAGGACCTAAAGTTAATCTCCAGCAAAATTAACAAGCAAACAAAGTTTAAATTCTACATTGTCTTTGCACTTTTAGAGTCTAGACAACCAGAGATGGTCTGACTCCTTCCACCTAAGCCACTTATCAGACATCACTTTCTGCCAATCATTCCTGCCAATGCCTCACTGACATATCCATCACTCTGAAGAGAGACCAGGCATACACAGCACAGGTATCCTGTCCCATGTTTACCAAATGTTTCTCTCCACTAAGAGATGGGAAGGTGTCATGGTCAGTAAAGCACTGACTGCCTAAGCATGAGGACTTGAATTCAGATCCACATCACCCACATAAAAAGTTAGGCATAGGAACATGCATCTGTAATGCTAGTGCTGGGCAGGTGGAAACAGGAGGATCCCTGGAGCTATTGGCCAGCTAGTCTTGCTGAACCGATGAGTTTCAGGTTCAATGAGAAATCCTGCCTCAAAAACAAGGTATAACTTAACTAAGGAAGATACTTAACACCCAACTCTGGCCTCCATACACAAATATGCACAAAAACATGCACACACATGAAAATAAGCACATGCCATAACACACTAAAAACTGTTAATTACAAAAAGCATTCTTTTTTTCAGAGTCTGCAGAGATCACACTTTGGCTTGCCTAACCATCTTGTATAAAACAGCAGCTCCCCACCCATGTTCTTCCCTCTTCATTCTGCTTCCTCCACAGGACTGTAACAGATACTACATCGATACTTATTTCTTTCTGTATGGTCTCATTGTATGTAAGCTCCAAAAAGGCATATAAATTGTTTAGTTCACTGTACTATGCCAAGCAAATGCTAACCCATCTTAAATGGATTGATGACAGAATCCATTCAGACTTGGTCTGTTCCTAAAGCAAAGACTGAAGAAATCAGCAATGTAGAAGCTCTCAAATCCCGGAGAAACACAGACTGCAAGATAGGCCACACAGTCAAGTACATAACTCTAGCTAATGGTAAAAATAAGGGTTGACAAGTTGGGGAAGCAGAAAGAAAGTGATGAAGCAGAAAGTGGGGAAGACAAAGAAACAATGGTCTTTCTGCCTCTCCATCCCTTGAAAAGAAATACCACCTGATTGTTTCCTGTAAGCTGTCCTACCAACCACTCTGTCCAAAATAACACCAACCCCACTCTATACACTTAAGGGCTGTTGTGAATAGTTCCTGCCTTTCTCAGCTGTGGTCTTCTGAGAAAAATGTAACTCTCAACCCTAACATTGGCTGCCAAGACATAATGGTCTGAGAAAGCTCTCAAATTTCCACAAAGCACTCAGGCTGCAACCAAATATCATTAATATGATGACAAGAACTAGTCAGAGAATCTTTTGATGCCTGCCTCTTTGTTGTCCCTGGTGGATACTACCAGCTCCCTCGTCAGAGATCACATCTTAGTGTAGGGAGATAGCTAGGAGGGGAGGCAGGCAACCCAACACCATAGAATTATAGATTACTCCTTCTGCATTTGAAAGGGTAGAGAATAATGAGAACTAGAAAACATCTGGTAGCACATGAGATGCCACCTGCCCTTTTCAATACTAACATAAAAACAGAAACTATGGACCACCAAGCTTCTGCTTCACCAAGCAAAAAGCAGAGACAAGGGGAATTCTCTGAGTTCCAGTCCAGACAGGGCTGGATGGAGCCCTTAAGAATCCTCTTCTCCTCATAGCTCGAGGCCTTGACTGAAGCAATCAGAAATCTCTAAAACCACAGAGGCACTCTGAGACAAAACCAACTAACTCACTAGACTAGCGAAACTCAAAGACTACACATAATATTTCCTTCAATTTACTCATAAAGGAAGGAACATTCTGATTGGCTGGTCTCTTGGTAGGCTGAGTCACACCCCAGCATCTGCAACCAAGCAACCAAAAGTTACAAACCAAAAGAGACAGGAAGCTACAGAATGCTGAGAAAATATGGGGGTGGAAGGGTTGTCAGCACTAACAGAAACTGTGACATGAGGACGCATCAACCAGAACTAACTGTAGCCTAGAATGGCATTCCAGGTGTAGAGTGTGCTTGTATGTCCTTGGACGTTCTCACTTATAGTTCCCTCAAATCTCCTATACTTATCATATCCCAGGGCTTGCTTTCTTGGTCATTCCTTTGAACTGGGTGATTTCTTATTTCCCAGAAGTCTCTTGCCTTTTTCCAATGTCATGTTATCCGGCCCTTATCATTGACAAGCACACAACTGGATAGGGACTAGATGTGTCACTAAATTAGGTAAAATATATCACAGAGCAATAGGAAAAAATATATATATATATATATATATTCTTTTATATATATTCATTCATATATATAAGACTATATATGAATATATATATAAGAATATATATATATTCTTATAGGAAATATATATTCTTCAATCTCAGTTTTTTCCAAATTGCCAGTCCACATTCTCATCCTCTTACAAAGGGCTACTCAGTCTTTTATCTTTCAAGAAATATATTAATCTCCATTTCCAACTCAAGAGTCCAGACTTAATTTCACATGATCTATTTCTATTACCGCCTATGAGAAACACAGTTTAATGTATTTCTACATTGTTACATCAGCCATCTCCCCAAGAGATATCAAACAGTATTTTTAAAAGACCCTCCAGCCATATTCAAACTAAGCTATTAAATGACACAAGAGGGTAAACAGAAGAAAATTATCAACTATCACAAACTGTTGGTTTTGTTTTAAATACATATCTTTCAAATGCCTAGAAGAAGTCCAATCTTTAGCACAGCAGTAAGACAATACACATTAGAGCCTTTTACAGTGAAGGCAGACGGGGTCCTATCCCATGCTTGCTAGAGATGCCTACATTATCTTCAGTGGACCCCTTTACATAACATCCATAAAATGATGCTACAAAAAGCCTACCTAGTAGGTTGTAGCAGTCAGAAACAATGGCATGCCAGGTACCAGTGTAGTATTCCTGAGAACTATTGTTCTGGGCTATCTTGTCTGTCTAGAATACATCATTCCTCCCCCCCCCCCAAAAAAAAAAGAGCAGATAACAAGATTTTGTTTTGCAGCTTTTTAAATAGTTAACAATTCAAGTTAAATCAGAAATGACGTTCTGGTCAACCCTGAACAAACAAACACTACATACATGTACACTACATTCATGAACTCTTTGGTTTGTCTAAAATGTATCAAAATTTTAATATATATTATATTTATTATAATATAGATTTATTATATTATAGATTTATTATTACTTTAAGCATTCAAAAAATAATCTAATTTTTGATAATTATCAAAAATTCATATAAGCAAAAGCCCGTTAAGTATTCAAGACTATTTAAAAGTGCAATGGAGGTTCTAAGTCTGAAAAGTCTGAGAACCATCCTGCTAAACATTCAAAGTAATACTTTTGCCCAGAATTTGTCGTTCAAAAGTAAGCAGCAACCAGAAATACTGCTCCTGCCTACAATCCCTGCTCAAGGGGAATCTCAGCTAAGAGGATGGCTCCCGAATGTGGCAGAATCTGCCACCCCAGAAGCTAATGAAGTGCTTTCTTCAAATGGTGGGGTACCATCATACTCAGACCTCACAATTGAAAGACAAAATTACAAAGTATTCTTACGAGTCAATTATTCTAGTAAAATTTTAAAAGGCTACCAAGTGTTCGATACTAAAAAATAAGTCAGGCCTATAATTCATAGAAGGTAGAGTAGGAAAGACCAGGATTCAAAGTCAGACAGGGTTTCAGGAAACTCTGTCTCAATAAATAAATATAAAAAGTAACAAATAGTATTTGGAGTGCTAATGCTAATAAAAATTAGTAAAACTATTTCAGTGACTTTGCGGGTAAATGACAGCCCATCCATGGAGAGGACAGAATAAAACTGGGATAAAACCTGCAAGTGCCTTTTAACTGTGCTACGGAAAGTCCTGGTACCCTCGTCGTTGAAAAGACCAACTCAAAACAGAAGGCAATGAAAGTACGGCAAATTATTCGACTAAAATCCTGCGGGGAGAGGTGCAGACCTTTCAAAGCCGGAAAGAGCTTTGGAAACTGATAAAGCCTCCATGCCTTCCTCCCAAGGGCCTTTAGCCTTCAGGGGAAAAGAAGACGACTAAGTGGCCACACGTGAACTGCAGAATCTTGACAGGACAGGGAGTGGCATGTTAGCAAGGCCATCCAAGACACCTAAATATACTAACTGTACCACTCACAAGACAATAACCAACTCGCATGTCCACTTAGAAATAAGTAACTGTTTTCTGTAACACTGAATAGTTAACCCAGCGGTATAAAACCCAGCAAATATTAAAACCCAGAATAAAGGTTACCTTTACACACCAATCAGGGGTATAAAATTATTTGAAATTGACAAGAAACAAGGAATAGTTTAT
The DNA here is from genome assembly GCA_019843965.1 of Rhynchomys soricoides. NCBI lineage: Eukaryota > Metazoa > Chordata > Mammalia > Rodentia > Muridae > Rhynchomys > Rhynchomys soricoides. The sequence goes on along the minus strand of JADRCH010000231.1, from coordinate 3,652,572 downwards.
TTTGGTTTCATTTCTTGTAAAACAAAATGTCTTCTGGAACTAGCGAGGCCTACCATGCTAAGCATATAGTTGACAGCTGATGTGCTAGATACATAAATCTACAATCATCAACTTTTGTTCCTAAAAAATTATTCCAGGAGTAATCAGAACAGCTCTTCTCACAACAGGCAAAGCATACATGTAATTCTAGCCGTGCTATTAAACAGCTGTAGCCCAGTTATACCAAAATCTCACTTCACCATCAGAGGGAACTGTGCAGGGCTCCATATGGTGACCAGAGGCTCCCAACACCAATGTATAAGCAAGCTCCAGTCCAGTGGAGTGGTATCATGTTTCCCAGCCACTCAAGGGCTTTAGGTCCCTAGGAGTGGCAGCTAGGGAGGAGGAAGCACAAACAGACTGCTCCCTGGAACAGTGAAAAGCAAGCAAGCATGAGGTCAGGAGCTGTGACATAGAGGTTAGATGGAGACAGGCAAGACACTTGCTTTTTCAGGCTTTAGTTGTTCAAAGCTATTTTAGCACTGAACCAAATGATCTGCTAAATCTTTCCAATTTAATATCTACCAATATAGCCCTTTCATAACAAATATCCATTTCTCTCATACTGCACTAAGATGGTAAACCCTTTATTAGAAATTACAAGCTAGACACTGATGGCTCGTTTCTGTAACCCTGACACTCAGAAGGCTGAGGGGGTGGGGAAGGGCTGGAGAGATTTGTGCTCAGCCTGAGATGAGCAACCCATTGAGTTATGGGCTAGCCTGGGTTACAATGATACTTTCTAAAGAAACAAAAAAGCGGGTTAAGGTGCTTGGGTGCTTGTTTGTCATCAAGCCTAAGAGCTCTATCCCCAGCATCCACATGATGGGAAAAGGGAACCCACTCCCAGAACTGATCTACTCACACAAGTCATAATGCACACACTTCGGCACAGGAACATGAGCATGTGAGAACACACACTCACAAAACAGATAAATGTAATTTAAAAATTTGTATTTAGAATTAGGAAGGGAGTAAAAGGGAGCTACAAAGATGGCCAAAGGAGACCTATGTCCCCAGATCTGTCCCTTTCTAGCCATAACTGTGGGCAAACCCCTGAACCTCAAAATAAAGTTCTAGACCAACCTCTACTTGCCATGGTCTTCATTCCTCCATCTTACAGTAGATTGACTTTTTCCCCATCATAACCAGGGTGTCATGCCTAACCAGGGTGTCATGCCTAACCAGGGTG
>JADRCH010000231.1:3583602-3651331 GCA_019843965.1 Rhynchomys soricoides | reverse complement strand
GGGTGTCATGCCTAACCAGGGTGTCATGCCTAACCAGGGTGTCATGCTTAACCAGGGTGTCATACCTAACCAGGGTGTCATGCCTAACCAGTGTCAGTTTTTATTTCATCCTTAAACAAATAAAAGTAGTAATGTTGAGGCTGGCGAGATGGCTCGGCAGTTAATAGCACTGGCTACTCTTTCAAAGGACCCCAGTTCAATTCCCAACAACCACATGTCATCTTACAACTGTTTGTAACTCCAGTTCCCAGAGATCTGACACCCACACACAGACAGAAAAGCAGGCAAAACACCAATACATAAAATTTTTCTAAGTCATTTTTTAAAATACTGATTTTTTTTTTTTTTGTAAATTTTCTAGTACTGAAAGACAGTCCAAAGATATTTAGCTTATCTTAAATCTGCATTCAAGCCTGGACCCTTTCCTCAAAATGCATTGAGTAAATAGATCTTAGCAGTATGTGCTGTAGCAGCAAACTGAAAAAGAAACTCAAAAGCCTGGGGAAGACAGGTATAAGCAAAACATTAACTCCTAATTGACAACATGCTCAGTGCATCCTGGAGTGGTGCTAATGGATCAGTGAAGACAAGAGATGAGATGCCCAGACAAGACTTAAGCTCAATGCTCTAGTGGAGATGCAAGATGTTTACTAGGAAGACAATTCTGGACCCAGGAAACAAACAAAGGCAAACAGTCCCATGGAGAGGACATGTGTAACAGTAGGTGAAATGAGAATGCAGACAAACACCAGAAACTGGGAAAGACTGAAGGAATTCTAACCATGAAATTAAAATTCTTCTTCCCCCACACAGTAAAAGCAATAAGACAACAATCAAAACCGTCTACCTGAGTGAAGCTAGGATAAAGGGTTCCTGCTCTCAGGGCGGCTGCTAGCTTTGTTGTTATGGCATATTAAAGAAACAGGGTAAATTACAGGTTAAGGGTTGTAAGTATTTTTAACCTAGAGATTGAGGTCAGTGTTGTTGAGAACAAGGAAGAAAACCACCATATAAGAAAAGAGCAATACGCTCTAACAAATTAAGAGAGACAAACACTAATAAAGTCTGGAAAGAAGACTAACTTCATCCATGCAAACCATGTATCAATGTTTACATCCTTACCAATTATAGATTATACATTATAACACATACTTTATACTCTTCTAATTAAATTTGATTAAAGTTTCTTAATCTAAATGATGATACTTTAAATCAACTATCTAAATACATATATCTCATTAATACTTAATGTTCTTGACCAAAAAAAAATGCTTTTTCAAACGGATACTCTGAAAAAAAAGTAAATGCTCATTCTAATTCATAACTGTCCTCCCCCACCTTCTAGGGTTTTTTAAGACAAGGTCTAAGTAGTTTTTGCTATTCTGGAGCTTGCTATGTAGACTAGGCTAGCCTGGAACTCATAGAAATCCACCTGCTTCTGTTTCCTGAATGCCAGGATAAAGGCGTGAGCCACTACACCTGACTTCTCTCTCCTTAGGTGAAACAGGACATTCCAAGCTTGGACAGCAAAGAGTCTGTGCACTAGTAATTTCCTTTGCTAAGGCCTACTTTATGATCAGCAAACCTAATTGGCTAGGTAGCCAGCAAAGATGAATTTGCAATTATTGAAATTCAAAATCAGGCTTTATCACCAAGGACCACCTCAAATGGATCCCCCTCCCTCCCTTTACTTTGTCAAGAAAGTAGGTACATTTTTAAAACTATAAAAATAGATGTCCAAAAGAAGGAGAAGAGGGGGAAAAAAAGCACCTGAACCTAAATAATATGCAATCCACCAAAGTTCTCAAGATGTGTTTTAGGGTGTGTCTTTGTTTTGACTCTGATTTAAAAAAAAAAAAAAAAAAAATCCCACTCATTCCGGGCTCTCAGGTACTTTCCCTTACCAACGCAAGCATCCAGGCTTTGAAATCCCAGGGCATCTGAGCCTCGCCCTGATTTCCCGGTGCAGGAAAGCTGCAGCCCGGGCGTCCCGCGGTCCCTTCCCGTCACAGAACCACCAAGCAGGGGCATCCGGCCTGCCCGCTGCACCGCAGGCGGCTCGGGAGAGGGGGCGGGGGCTCCGAGGGTCGTCCCAGAGCGCTGACGGCCAAGGACACCGGGCCCTCCGTCTGCCCGCGCTGCGCCCCGGAGCCAGGCAGCCTCGGGCGCCCCGAGACCCCGGCCCTGACCCCCGGCTCTCACCGTGCGGAGGTCGCGCTGCCTCCTCGGCCGCGGCCCGGCCGCGGGTCGCCCAGCGACCTGCTAGCCCGAGGATGGGAGAGAGGCGAGGGGCAGTCCTGTCACATCCCCGTCCGCCCAGCCGCCTGCCCCGCAGCAGCCAGCATCGCCTCCACGGCCTGCGGGAGCGCCGGACTTCACCGACGCCGCGCCCCCTCCCTTGGCCGGCACCCTCCTGGACTCCGCCCTCCAGGGTCCGCGCACTACGCGTGCGCAGCCCCGCCTCCCGGACAGACCTTACGCAGGCGCGAGTCTCACTAGGCTAGGCCCCGCCTCCGGGCCCGCCCCACCCTTGCGCCAGCCGTTCCCAGGCTCCTCCCTTACCCACTGACCTTGCCTCTTTGCCCCCTGACTCAGGTCTTTTCTGGCATCAACCTTTCTCTCCGTTCTCTCGGCTGACCATCTCGAAATGGCCTCTGGATTCAAATGCGCTGTTTGACCACTACCAAACCTGTCAGTTCCTGCTCCAGACTAATAGGAATGATCTGTACACTGGAGCAAGCATGACTTCCCACCTTCCCCTATCTATGTTTTGTTTTGGCCTGTGGCTATGCCTCAGCCATGCATACTGAATCTGAGCAAAGATTACAAAACGCTGAGAGCTGAGAACCGAAGCTATCTTATGAGGTGTGGATCTGAATCCCATTGCATAAACCATCTCTCCCTCGTGCCTAGAAGGTTGGACAAGCTGTTGAGAGTCACCATGCAAGCCTGCAGTATCTGGCTGTCTATTAAAAGCATTGAAGGTGATATTTGTCTGACCCTAGACTGCCTGTTCTCCTCACTAGCCCCAACAGCTCAACTGAAATTAATAACATTGAAAGAGAAATTGGAAAGTCCAGGCCACTAACATAACCACTGTGGTAGGGGAGAAGACACTTGTGCCCCTTCCTTAGGCCATCAGACTGTTGAAACATTATATCCCCAAAATTAAAAAGATCTTAGGTATTTCATCCTGGAGAAATGGAAACAATGCTGAAGGCCTAGCGCCATCTAGAGAAGAAGCTTGCCTCCCAGGATTCGAAGCTCTGACACCTTCTCAGACCACTTTGCAAGATAGACAAGAGTGACCTGAAGCAATGCTAGGTCAGCAATATCACACCTTAACCAGGCAGGAGTACTGGTAACTGAAGCCCTTTGCTTCCTCCAATTCCCTATGTGGCCATATTGAATAAATATCCTTTTTATGTGTTTCATTATTACTTGTCTGTTTAATTGGCCAATAGAATAATGATAGGGAGACTTAATTTTGTGGGTGATAATGTGAATGTTTAAAATGTTGGAAAAGACTAGGTCTACATGCAGTACATTTCTTTTTAGATTAAATCATTAGAAGAGCAAACACCAACCCCAGACTTCTGAAATACAGACTCAAACGCAACCCTCACGAGATGAGGTTACTAAATATGCTTTGGACTTTATGCTCTAATCTAAATTGAGAGATGGGAAAGAAGTAGCTCTCCACAGCTTGTCCTTGGGAACTAGGCAAGATGCAACCGTTCCAACAGGCTCTGTGAAGAATGTGGGAGGGGGCAGGGTGATCTTTCGGTTCTGCAAACCAGGAAGAGCTTTCCTTCTCTGAACCACTTGGCTGTTGTCTTGTGACTCCTTGAATATTTGAGGTAAGTATGTGTTTTCTTTGGCAGTTTGACGTGCTAGGTCACCACTTCCCTTTCTTCTACAAATGTGGGAGCCTCACATACTGTTTGATGGATATGAATTTTTCATGCTTCATTTAATTTTCTGTGTTCCCATTTTGTCTTTGTCCCAATTTTCTCACTTCCTTGGTCGTCACCTTGCTTCTATTTCTATTAGGCATTTCTTTCAATGTATGCACACAGGATTTTAATTTACGGGATGACTGTGATGACACAGTGAGATTAATGTTCTGAAAGATTATTTTTATAACATTTCCTGAAAGATGGGATGCCATGTCATGCAGGGGCATACGGAGAGGCATTGGTTTTGGCTGGGAGTGCAGGGAAAATCCAGACCGAAGCTATTATTGTAATGTATGTGGAAAAGAGAAAGAGAGACTCGGGAATATCTTGAGAATGGCTAGTGTAGATAATGTCAGAGAATTCTAAACCACAGATACCTCTCTAGTTGTTAAGTAACTGATCATGAGTTATTTAGTTCGGAAGAATACTGGCTTGGTTTGTGATAAAGTTAGACAAAGGGGCGGTTGTAGTTACAGACCTAAAATTGCCTGGATGCTGTATCATAGGACTGTTAGATGTTCGTGAAACCTGGGTTGCAGCGGAAGCATGAACAAGTCACCATTTCTTGGGATGCTGAATAGACAAATCTGAAAATATATATTTAAACACCATTTAGAATTATGTATAGAAAACGATTGCGTTGTGTTTTAAAGGTCTGACACTGGAAGAGGCGGGTGTGCTTGAGGCTGAGGGTAGAAAGCAGACCAAGCTGGACATTTGAATCACAATATTTAGCATGGCTCAGAATCCAGGAGGAGGGTTCACTGTATAATACAGATGCTGGCCACCAGCCCTAGGATTTCTGAATTCAGTAGGCCTGGGGTGGGGCACAGGAATTTACATTTCTGACTAATCCCCAGAGAACTGCAAGGCTGCTCCAGCGATCAAACCTGGAGAACCACATGAGTAGAATAACTTTCCAACAACCAGCCGTGCCTGGGGGTGGAGGGGGACTCTTTATCAACTAAAGGGTTGTCAAGATGCGAAGGTCTAAAGGTCTAAGTGTCACGTGTTGTGTGGAAAAATATCACACTGTGTCAACCCTTGATAGTAAAGAACAGCTGAGAGAGCCAGGGTCTGACCTCAGCCTGTGAGCTGAGGAGAAAGACTGATGGTGAAGAGGCAGAGGCAGATGGGACAAATTGCTATGATAGGAATGCACACACTTTGACCAATCTCCTTTGTAGGTTTGGTTGTTTTTTTGTTTTTGTTTTTTTTTTTGTTGTTTGTTTTTTCAGTGTACAGAGTAGTGTCAGAGCACAGAGACAGAGAAGCCAGCTATCTTCAGAGTTGCCTCTTGGAACTACTTGTTAAAAACTGAAATGAACAATAATGGTTGGTCCCCCTCAGCAGATAAACTCACTTGCCACCAAGCCTGGTGACCTAAGTTTCATCCCAGAAATTCCCTGATGAAAGAAGAGAAACAACTCTGTTCTCTGCCTTTCATTTTAAAGTCCCTTGGACTATGTTGGTTACAGTTGGATGACACAGAATGATCTGTATTTTAGGGTTGGTTAGTTAGGAGCATTGATTCCACTTGTAGCCTAATTCCTCTTAGCTTCTGATGCTGAGGTCTGAACACAGGCACTCACTCATGCTATGAAAGAAAGCCCTGTACAACTGCTCCATACCCCAGGCCAGGGAGAGAACTTTGAAGAGAGATTTTATGGTTCCAAGGTAAATGGCACCGGGAAACAGTAAGATTCCAGTAAGAACTCATTCTGGGGGCTATCCTAAATACAACAGTAAAAGGTCCAAAGAAATAATCTTCTTCCCACAGACTTTACCAAACCCCAGCTGCATGCCGAGTACTGTCTCAGATATATGGGGTTAGGTCATGAACAAGATGAGAAGTCAGTGAGGTTGATTTACTGAAAAAAAAAACAAAAAAACAAAAAAAACCAGAAGTTCTCCCTCCAAAGCAGCAGGATGGAAACTTTTAGCCCCATGGACACAGAAGACTGTCTTCTTTGGTCAAGATCTCTGCCTGAGGGACACATGGATGACGTCTAGACCCTTGCAATATTAATAAGCATGTCCAGATCTAAAGGGCCCCGCATTCAAGATATGGATTTTCATTGACGCTATAGAAACCCTACTTCTCAGTCATGAAGATGATAAAAGGGAGCAGAGGAGTGTGTGTGTGTGTGTGTGTGTGTGTGTGTGTGTGTGTGTGTGATCCTTTAAGATGCCTGGCTCAGGTCCAGGAAGATGAGGAAAGGTACCATAGCAGGCAACAGGTACTTTTTGTTTGGCCCACACTATGATATATTTTTTTTTTGGAAGATGAGTATTACCAACATATAGAAATTGATGCATTGATTACAGAAGCCTTGTTTTCAATTTTCTCCATTATTTCCCAGCAGTGCCATGCCCTCTTGTCTTAAGGTAACTAGCTCTTTCTAGAGGCCAGCCACATTCTTCTTCCTATTCTCCCTTCCCTGGTTCATGTAACCCTTCACAAAGGCTCCGAAGAGTCAGAAGATTTCTAAATAGAAAAAGTTCTCAGGATGGGTTCACACTCATGTTGTTTTTCTCCCTGGAGAAGGGGAACTCAGTCAACCTGACCATGAACTTGATATGCAGCAGGCTGTTTTACTTTCTGTGCTTTTTTTTTTTAAATTGTATATCTCAGTGGTATTAAATACATGCACTATTAACTACCATCTGTCTGCAGACCTGTTTTCATCTTGCAAAAACTAAAACTGTATGCCCATTAAATAACTCTCCATTTGTTCCCACCCTGGCAACATAATTAATGTAGCCATGCCAGTAACTCTGTAAATCGAACCATATAGTGTTTCTCTTTTTGTGACTGCCTTATCACAGTATCCTCAAGATCCATCCACGTTGTGGTATGTGTAGAAATTCGTTTGTTTTTAAGACTAAGATTCAATCATATTCGTAAGGCATTTTTTGTTTACCTATCTACCCATCAGTGCACACTTGCTTGGGACTATCATGAAAATGTTACCATAGATATTGGAGTTAAAGAAACCTCTCAAGATTGTTCTTTTGCTGGATCACAGGATAATCAGTGGTTTTGTTTGTATATTTGTTTGTTTGTTTGCTTGTTTTGGAAGAAACGTCATCCTGTTTTCCACAGAGGCTTGGAAAGCAGCAGTATATATTTACTCTAAGGTGACCTAGGGGAGTAGCTAAGTTGAACTTGAACAAGGCCTCGTAGTACAGCCCCATAATCTTAGCTGCTTGGAAGGCTGAGACAGAAGGATGATGAGGTCAAAACCTAGTCCATTCAAAGCCAGCCTGGTTAACCTACTGATTTCTTGGTAGGGAGCCCTGGGTTTAGTCCCTAGTACCAGGGGAGTGGAGATTGGAAAGGAGAGATTAAACTAATTCAAGCTATTAAATGCCAGGTAAAAAGAATCAACTTGTTAATTATTAGTGTTTGTTAATAAGACAGTCATGCAGCACATATTTGTAAGTCCAGAAATTTAGAAGTTGAAGCAATAAGACTAGAAGTTCAAGGCCATGGAACTCTGTCTCAGAAAGCACATACACTTGCACACACACATACGCACACACAGACACACCAATGTGAGTTATAAACAAAGGCATAAATGTTACTTATGAGAAACGTCTTTATATGACCAGCTTCACCTTGGCTTCATCCAGCAGTTCCTACAAAAGAAATCTTCTCCTTCAGATTATCAAATCTGAATGAGGTGTGTATGGAATATAAAATCAAACTCTAAAAGAAACTGAAGGGCTGTCAAGATATCGTAGTACATAAAGTGTTTGCTATCAATGTGTGTTCAGTTCCCAGAGCCCATGCAAAGGTGGAAGGAGAGAACAGACCCCACAAACTCATTCCCTACCCTCCACGTGTCCTCACCATAGATACACAAAATAGCAGCAAATTCAATGTTTCTAAAATAAATCAAGACTATTATTCAAAAACCTCACACGATACAGGAACTTAGTGTTTAATACTTTTATCTTGTTTCACTTGGAGGTATTTTAGTGTCTGTCAGGGTGTGTGTGTGTTTGTGTGTGTGTGTGTGTGTGTGTGTGTGTGTACATAAAAGATATTAGTGAGGTGCTGAAGATTGACCCCAAGCATTTAAACTTGCTAAGAACATAACCTGTTAAATATTTGAAGGTAAATTACCTTGTTACCAAGGAAACCACCCCCAGGAAAACTGTGACTCCAAAGAAAAATTTCTAATAATAGTTTTTAAAAAAAAACCTTCCAATTAATAATGAAGACAAATAGCCCGAATTTTCAAATGGATAACAGTCATGAATAGACACTCCACAAAAGATCATAAATGAACATATGAGAAGGTAAGTAAAGCCATTAGTCTCTGGGGAAATACAAATTAAAGCCCAAGGACTTTTTGCTTCACATTCACTGTAGTGGCTACTGTGGTTCTAGCGGCCTTCCTAATATGTAAATGGAGCTGACCTGGAACCTGCAGTCATCTGACCAGGTCTCCCAAGTACTGGGATGACCCATGTGTACCACATCCCCAGCTCAAGCTGAACTGTAACTAAGCTGTAGTAAGAGATGGGGCCTCCAAGAGGGGAGCAGGCTATAAGGGTCCCACCCCCTTGGAGTCATTACCATTACCCCAGGAGCAGGTTTCTGGTTCTGGATCAATTCAGTCTGAATTCTTCCTCTCCTGTACCTCACATGCTTGCTTGTTCTCCATCATAGTGGGATGTAAAACAGGAGGAGGGGGGGCCTCTCAAGATACAATCTTTTGATCTAGGACTTCTCAACCTTCTGAATAGTGAGAATTAAATACTTTATTTTCTCTGTAAACTACCCAGTCTGTGGTATTATAGAAAATTACCTAGAACAATGATGATTAAGCATTTTTTAATGTGCTTGTGTATTTTGTTTGCATAGGTCCAGGCACCACAAGCATGCCTGGTTTCCACAGAGGCCAGAAGCAGGCACAGATCCCCTGGAACCAGAGTTATAGGTGTTTGGGAGCTGTCAGTTAGTTGATACTGGGAAGAAACCCCAGGTGCTCTGTACCAGCAGCCAGAGCTCTTTACTGCTGAGCCATCTCTCCAGCCCAGCTGACCAAGAATTTTGAGAGACTGACAGTACTCTATGTATGAAAACTGTTGAGAATCGGAGGGTCCCATATTAGTAATGACATGTGGGAATGGATGGTTAAGGATTGGAATGCCTTGTGACAGTTTCTGATAAAGTTAAACAGACCTCTGCCTATGACCCCATAACTCCATGTTTAGACATTTAATCAAGAAAAATGAAAATATATATCCACAAAATGACTTAAGCAAGAATGTTTATACTGGCCCAAACTGGAAATAATCTTGTATTCATGAATAGTTGCTGTGTGACTACCTAAGAAAACCTACTTAATGAAAAAAAATATTTAATTTCAGTCCATGATCACTTGCCCCTGTTGCTTTAAGCCTGTGGGGAGACACAATACCACCCAGGGAGCACCTGGCAGAGCCTGCAGAGGGAGCGATCTTGGCTGCATTCAGAGCCTGCAAGGGAGCATCCACTTCAAGAGCACAGGCCCATTGACAAAATCACAAACAGCAACCAATCCTTTAGCATAAGAACTTGGGAGGGACAACTAAGATTCAAACTTGAACAAAGGGTGAATGAATGAACAACTTGAGGTATATTAGTAAAATAATACTGAATTGGTATGTAAAAGGAATTAGTTTCTGATACATGCAAAGGAAACCAAACACAAGACTACCTACTGTCCAGTTTTGCCTGTAACATTCTATAGCAGAAAACCCCTCATATCTGATGACAGTGATTGCAGTGGTAGCCACAAGAAATTACAAGACCAGGCCCGTCATTCGCTCCACAACTGAGATACTAGCTTTCCAAAGACAGCCAAGTTGTGCCTGGATGTTGGAATTCTGTTCCACTGATTTCCCTAAACATAAATTGCCAAACTGCTTTACATGGAGACAAATATAGGCTCTTATTTTGTACAGCAGCTCTTTAGCTTGTCACTGTTCCCTTTCCCAGAGGTTTTTCTGACTTTCTTTTTTAAACGTGATTTGATTCGCCCAGGGAGTGGCACTAATAGGAGGTGTGGCCATGTTGGAGTAGGTGTGGCCTTATTGGAGGAAGTGTATCACTGTGGGTATGGGCTTTAAGACCATCCTCCTAGCTGCCTGGAATTCAGTCTTCTCCTAGAGGCCTTCAGATGAAGATGTAGAGCTCTCAGCTCCTCCAGTACCATGCCTGTCTGGACACTGCCATGATTCCCGCTGTGATGATAATTGGCTGCACCTCACAACCTGTAAGCCAGCCCTAATTAAATGTTGTCTTTTATAAGAGTTACCTTCCTCATGGTGTCTCTTCACAGAAATGGAAACCCTAACTCTGTAGCCCTGATTGGTCTGCTCTATGTAGGTAGACCAGGCTTGCTAAACTCACAGAAATCCCAGTGCCTCTGCCTCTTGAGTATAGGATTAAAGGTGTTTACCTACATGACTGGCTTTTTCTGACTATTCTTGCTTACATGGTCATCCAAATAAATTTTATAATAAACATTTCTAGTTTCAAGAAGAAAATCGGGCTGAAGAGATAGCTCAGCCATTAAATGCTAGGCTCACAACCAAAAATATAAGAGTTTGATTCCCAGCACCTACAGCTGTCTCTTCAGCCATGAAGAAGAAGAAGAAGAAGAAGAAGAAGAAAAAGAAGAAGAAGAAGAGGAGGAGGAGGAGGAGGAGGAGGAGGAGGAGGAGGAGGAGGAGGAAGAGGAAGAGGAAGAAGAGGAAGAGGAAGAGGAAAAAGATCATATGCTATTTACATTTTAAAGAATGGTTTTATATTTATAAACTAGATCTACATCTCCACATATAAAACCTCATCTTTATGAGAGTGAATCTTTCTATTCATCCATGTGGTATGCCTTTCTGAAAATTTTTCAAATCTTCTTTAATGATTTTATAATTACTAGATACTTTTCATCTTTTTGGTTTTATGGTTAATAGTATATGTAGTTCTTGTCCATGGTGTCTCTATTTGTTCCAGGTGGAAGGTCATAGGGTTTTAATATGTTCTCTTTTTTCCCCCCAAAAAAGATGTTATATCTCTATGAAGCCCTGACTGTCATGAAACTAACCACTCAAATCCACAGAGATCAACCTGCCTCTGCCTCCCAAGCGCTGGGATTAAAGGTGTGCCCCACCACGGCTCAACAGACACAAGTTTCTTGGACTTTGGTTTGGTTTGATTTGGTTGGATTTTTGCTTTTGGAGGAAAATTATTTAATTTTTTTCTTCTGAAGACATGTATTTAAATTTTGTCTATACTGTTGTATCAATCTTAGTAAGTCATACATTTTTGTTTGTTTGTTTGTTTTGTTTTGTTTTTTCGAGACAGGGTTTCTCTGTGTAGCCCTGGCTGTCCTGGAACTCACTCTGTAGACCAGGCTGGCCTACAGAAATCTGAGTCTGCCTCTGCCTCTGCCTCTGCTCCGAGTGCTGGGATTAAAGGCATGCACCACCAACTGCCCGTATCATACAGTTCTTAAAATGCCTATTTCTTTCACATTTTCACATTTATTTACACAAAATTACTGAAACTGCTTTTCTTGTTTCTTTTTTCTATTTTCATGCCACATTTCCATTTGTATTTTTTAAAGATTTAGTTAGTTAGTTAGTTAGTTAGTTGCTGGGAATTGAACTTAGGACCTCTGGAAGTGTAGCCAGTGCTCTTAACTGCTGAGCTACCTCTCCCTCCCCTTTAATTTTTTAAATTAAAGAATAATCCAAAATTTTAGATATTAAAAAGCTTGTCGTTAATCTCTGGTTTTATTGTATTATAGCCAGACAATGTTATCTCTATATCTTTAATCTTTGAAAGTTAGCAAGTTTTTTAATGGCCTGTTATTTGGTCAAGCTTCATGAATTTCTATGTTCCCTTGAGAAGAAGGTAAATTCACATTTATAGAAATACAGGATTCAACAATGTTTTGTAGGAACTTCTAGTCTTCCTTCACTCTAGAGAAGTGCATAGGACTCTGAAAGTAGAGACCCACATGAAGAGACCTGAGAGGAACAAGAAATCTCTGGAAGAAAATGGCTCCTTCCACTCCTCTCCTCCAGAAAAAAACGAAAAACATGTTCAGAGAAGTGAGAAAGAAAACAAGAATAAATGCTTTGCTTTATTTTTTTTCTTAAAGAAAGGAAGAGCCTTAAAAGGCAAGAGAGCCCTTGGAAATGAAGGATATGAAAGCTCAGTAGAAGAAAACTCAGCAGATTGAAAACAATCTGCAAATGGGAACAAACAGTAAAAGACAGAAAATAACAGGGAAGGAAGGCCTACTTACTTAGATCCTAAAGCTTGTCGAAGTCTCCGAGTACTTAGACATAAACTGGGGGATGGGATGCTCACGAGGAAGGGGTACCTAATGAGGTCAGGATTCCAGGAAGTTCTCCTAAGAGTCTAGGCAGGTAGGACTGCTACTCAGTCTGTGCTAGTGAGCTGCCAGTGATACCATCCTGGATACTCCACCAAAGCCCCCAGTGGAGGTATCTTAACTTTCAGACTCAGTCCAGGCACAGGTAGGACCTCTTAAGGATAGCCCAGCTGCAGCTCCCCAGGCCAAGACCCTCATCCTGTCTCCTACCCCCAGACAGTTCTTAGCGCTCCAGTCCTAAACCTGCCAGACCCAGCAAACAGATTGTTTCTCTTCTTTCCTAGGTTTTAAAAGTCCTTTCAGGCAAAGCTCAAAAAGCATTTACACCTACAAACAAAACAGAAGTGTCTTTAAAGATAAATAAGCCCCTCCCCCTCTCAATGCTTAGAAGCACAGTGACCAAGGTCTCCTAGCAGGGAGAAAGAACATGAAACTGCCTTTGCTCCTTCCTATGAGTCACCCACTGTTACTAAGAAGGAACAGAAAGAAGGCTACTTGCTAAAGCTGCACAGACTTCGGTGTGACTTCAGTTTTTCCACCTATGATAAAACATGGTATGCCATGAGAACTCTGATAGCAGATGCAGTAGGCAGATGTGTTCCAACACAGAAACTGGCATATGCCTATAATCCTAGCATTCAGGAGGCTGGGGCAGGCAGGAGGATCATGAGTTTAAGACTAGTCGGGGTTATACAGCAAGACACAGTGTTATGAAAGAAAGAAAGAAAGCAAGAAAGCAAGAAAGCAAGAAAGCAAGAAAGCAAGAAAGCAAGAAAGCAAGAAAGAAAGAAAGAAAGGAAGGAAGGAAGGAAGGAAGGAAGGAAGGAGAGAGAAACAGACAGGGGAGAGAGAGGGAGAAGAAAAAGAAGAAGAGGAAGAGGGACAAGAACAAGAAGAAAAGAAAGTTTCTTTGTATCAAAACTGAAGGGGTGTGAGGGATATAGCTCTTAAGCTAAGCATCTATCTCACAATCCTCTCTGCCACTTGCCACCAAAGCTTATTGCTTTATGCCCCAATTTCCATACCTTCAGAGAGGATCTAAATGAAGTTACTCTGTGATTTCAATGAGAAAACATACATAAGCCTTTGGAACAATGTCTGTCACATAGGAAGTGCTAATTAACTGTATCATATTTTAACATGCTCCCATTGATGAAAAAGATGTAAAATGTAAAACAGAAGTTTATTTACACTCTTGTTCAGATAGACAGACATAATGATTTGCTAGGGCTTCCATAGGCAAGCACCTCAGGCAGAATGATGCAAACAGAGATGGACTTCCTTGTGGTTCTGGAGGCTGGGAGCCTGGCATTAAGATGGCTGCTAGAGGCTAGCAAGGTGGCTCAGCAAGTAACTTGCTATACATACGCAGTCACCCAGATTCAATCCCTTGGACCCCATGTATAAGTATAAGAGGGAGCTGACTCCACAAAGTTGTTCTCTGACATGCATATCTTGTTTTAATGTCAAGAAGGTGGGAGTCATTCTGCAGCTTCTCTTTTTAGCTTGTAGATGCTTTATGGTGTATCCTTTACGTCTCTGTTCTAATCTCTTTTTATAATGGCACCACTTGTGAGGAATCAGGCTGGGCTAATGACATCATTTTAATTCTGTTATCTCTTTCATCACCAAAGAAAATCACATTCTTCGCTACAAGACATTAAAATGACAACATAATGCTTAGGGTGCAACTCAGTCCATAATGACAGAGAAATAGAATTTCCTTACTTTGATAGTCAGTCTGGATTCTCCACCTGAGTCTCTAATGCTATTTGCATTTGCTTGCTTGATGGTTTAAGAAAGGTTATGAAAATATCAGTCATTTACTAAAACATCTTTATAGGTGGCCATTTAAGTGATACTTTTGAAGAATCTTGGCTTTTTTTTTAAAGAGTTAGTGTCCACGGCTGCCCCACTTTCTGCTTCTTACTATAAGACAGTATCTGGTTCTATGGGATGAAAGCTGTAGTCTTCTCAGTATCATAGAGATGAGGAGGCATTGAAGTCATCATGAACTCTGTCTTCTTCCCCTTCTAATAGCTGAAATGTCCCCTGACTATCCTTCCAGGTGGAAAACTCCATCAAGGCTTCAGGAAACACCGAACTATTGGCTTGTCAGCTCTCCCTGGACAACTCAGCTCCACCCTGTCTTTGAAAACACAGCAGACTCCTCTGAACCCTACCGTCATATACTCAATCTCGCCCTAGGCAGGTGACTCAATAATGTGTCAGGTAACAAAGAGATGGTGGATAATCCTGTGATAACTAAGAACATTTAGAGAGGACTCCTAGAGAGAGGCACAATCCAGGTTAGCACACAGAGGGCATAGCTACGTGAGCTGATATCCCCTTTACCATGAAATGGGGGATGGACTGAAAAGTGCCCTCTTAAATCAGTATGGACATTCCATGTCCATTGGCCGGAGTGAACTTGCAAAAGACTCATATGGCTTCAAACAGGACAGAGGGCAGAAGACCATTCACTAGAGAAACTGCTCAAATTTTTCAAGAACTAGGTCAGAGTCTACTATAGCTCAGTAGTGGCTTATTTAGCATGCTCATGTTCTGGGATTGATATCTGCTACCACATACATGAGAAAAAAAATGGCTATGACCTAAAACTATCTATGAGAACCACCTCCACCTGGGTAGGTAAGCTAGGTAAACATGTTCATGCAAACACTGACCAGGGCTGGGGCTAGGGAAAAGGAGCCATCTAAGCACTGACCCATGAACCACTTTTTTCTTCCTTGCTGACTTCATTACCAATTCTATTAGATCAGTTTGTCTAGAATCCTCCTCACCCTTAATGTTTTTGTTGTAGTAAGTTTTCATTCTCTGAGAAATACCTTGATGCTTGGTTATTAATTCTCATTTCTCCCTGTTGCTA
This sequence comes from Rhynchomys soricoides, assembly GCA_019843965.1. NCBI lineage: Eukaryota > Metazoa > Chordata > Mammalia > Rodentia > Muridae > Rhynchomys > Rhynchomys soricoides. The sequence goes on along the minus strand of JADRCH010000231.1, from coordinate 3,636,080 downwards.
CCTACACATGTTGTTACAGTCCAGAGTAAAGTCTGCCTTAGCAATTTCCCTGTTGTGGGGCATATCTTCACCCCATACCCCTGACCAGCAGCCAATTCTTCTAATAGAGATTGTAAAGGGATGTAGATACATGTAGCTGCCCAGGCCAAGAGAGGCACAGAGTTGTTGTCCCTTGTACCTTGGGTCAAGCAGGTGTGGGTCTAAAGTTCTACTAGCATGTGCATACCCAAGCTGCCACCTGGAATCCAACCTCCCAAAAGAACAGTTCATGTTCCCCTGTTTCTCCTGCCTAGTTTCCAGCTCCAAGTACCAAAGAGTTGAACTTTCAAGCTAAACAGTTTACTGTGTAACTTGGAAAGTCAGGGTCCAAGATTCATTGACAACATTTAAATCGACATCAATGAATTAATGTTATTATGATTTTTAAAGTATAATTCAAGAAAATCTGACCACAATTCATTTTCTTCCCTATGAAAAAAATAAGGTGTGCAAACCTAAGGTCAGAATGGGACATCAGGTTACCTTGAAGTCTCTACCGTCTCTATAGTATAGCCCTGTACAACTTGGAGAAGTGACTGAAGGAGCTGAGGGAGTTTGCATCCCCAGGGAGGCAGCAACAGTGGCAACTGGCCTGAACCCCTCCAATACTTCTGGAGACTGATCCACCAACCAAAGAATACACATGGAGGGATCCATGGTGCTGGCCACATATGTGGCAGAGGAGGGTCTTGTTAGACATCAGGGGAGGAGAGGCCCTTGAGTCTGAGGGTGTTAGATGCCCCAGTATAAGAGAATGCCAGGGAGGGAAGACAAGAGTGGGTGGGTGGGTGGGTGGAAGAATACCCCCAGAGTGGCAGGAGGAGGGAGAAGGAAATGGGGAGATTCCAAAGGGGAGACCTGGAAAGGGGGAAATATTTAAAATGTAAATAAAGTATGAAAAATTAAAAAAAATAAAAAAATTTTAAAAAATCGTATCTTCATGCAATAAAAAGCACAATGAAAAACAAACAAACAAACAAAAAGTATAGCCCTGTACAAAACTCGCTCCCTTTGGCAAGCTCTACTCAAGCATCTCTGAAGTTAATCTCAGCTAGCCTAACTCTGGAACTTTTGTGTTTATTTTTATGATGTCCAGCATAAGCAAGAATCCTGCTAGGTTGGTTTGGCTAGAATCCTCCATCCTCCATATCTGACCACCTCCTGAACAGGCTCCTCACTAGCACCAGCCTCCATGTGATGTCTAAGTTCCACTCCTTGCTTGAGCAAGAACCCTCTTAGGTCAGTTTACCTGGAACCTCCCATACCTTTGATGTTGTCTCCTGGTAATTTTTTATCCTCTGAGCTCCACCCCGACCCTTGGTGATAAATACCTGCTGGTTCTTTTTTTTCCATCCATATGTAGTGATGGTCCTATATAAAGTCTATCTTGCTGCTTAACAAGCTTCAAGGAACTTCTTTTCTTTCATGTTTTCACCTCTGAGGGCAAAGTCAACATCTCTGTCCCAGGCCAATGATTTAAAAAAAAAAAAGACAGAACATATTCTAAAAATTTCTTCAGGAAAGCTCCTAAACGTGGTCACAGGACATTTTATTTCATGTGTCTTCTGCCAACCTTTAGTTCATAGGCACATCTAAATGTGCAGAAGCCATAAATATGTTCTTTCTTCTGTGAAGCCCTGTGCCCAGATACAAAGCCTAGCTCACAGAAGAAGGGAAGAGTGGGTATTCCGGACAGTTTCTGCCACGGAGAGTTCAGTACAGTGCTTCCTTTCCTGTCTTTACACCTTCTTTGAGTTAAGTCAGAGAATTTAAGAGGCTTTGACTAACACGGGATCTAGGAGAAATTCATACAAAATTTCTATCCTTCCTCTTGATTCCTTCCCAGTAGAAATTCATAAGAAAGTGTCAGAAAGCCAATTGTAGGGTATATAAAGAGAGAAGATGGGGGACATGCTAAATTGAAAACAAAAGCTAAGCCTACATGTACATAGTTAGGGTTCAGGGCATAAAACTTGACCTGTGATGTAAAAAATAAGCATCCAAAATGTATTGGTGAGGAGAGCTTGGTGTGGGCACACACCTTTAATCCTAGCACTTAGGAGGCCAAGGCAAGTGGAAATCTGTGGGCTCAAGGCCAGACTGATCTATATAGTGAGTCTATATAGTGAATTCCAGACCAGCCAGGACTACATAGTGAGGTGTGTGTGTGTGTGTCTGTGCATATGTCTTTGTCTATGTGTGTGAGTGTGTTTGTCTATGTGTCTGTTGTTGAATCAGAGATCAAATCTTAACTCTTTAGGAAGTGACAATGTAATAATCTGCCAAGAGATTCAATGTTTGGGGCTCCTACAACAAGCTCAAAAGGTTGGGGAATAAAGCTACTCTGTACTCCTGGGCCCTGATTGTTTCTGGTGTAAACTGATCCCTTGTTTATACAAAAGGAGAAGCACACATATAAAGCAGGAAGTATTGCTGATTTGATATTGCTGAGCCTTGCCCTAATGGTCCTAATGCCATTTGTCTGATATGGCTGAGAAGGTTTTGTGATTCTGGGCTCATGGCCAGACATCAGTATGTCGTTGCTGAAGGTCCACAGATGCCCTTCCAGAAAGAGCCATTTCCCTTTTTAGCTCAGCTGTTTTGTGGCAGGGATGAATGTTCCATGGGCAGCACTGCTTCATTCTTCCCTGGGCAGGAAGGTCAGACAAAGCTTGGGTGTGGTGCAAGCCTGTGAAGGTGGGGTGGGAAATCAGCAAGTGGTTCCACCTACTGAAATCCTTTTATATTAAGTTAATTGGAATCTTAAGTAAAAGAAGCCAAGGGCATGTTTGGCTGGGGTGGTATCCCACAGTGGCCCAAGTAATTTCCAAGAGTCAAAGATAAAGAAATGTCATCCGATTAGCAAGAGCAAACAGTTCTCTGTGTGCTCAAGTAGAGCTCTCTAAGTCTAGATCTCATCGGGGAGAGCCAGGTATGGAGTAAGCAGTAGAAAGGTATCATGTACAGCAACTTATGCATGAGGAAACATGTAGATGGATATGAATATTTATAAATTCAAAAGGAGGCCATCTCTAGGGAGACTCAAGAAACTGATAATCACGGTTGCTTTCTCCCAGGGAGATTCTGTTACTGTGGAATATGAAATGAAGCTTAACTTTCGCTATACATATGTCCTTGTGGGACAAATCCCATCAAGGCAAGGTAGGAATCAATCAAAATCAGAAAATAATGATGATAATAATAAAACACAACTGAAACCGGGCTTGGTGGTTACATGTGCAACCCCAGCACTCAGAAGGCAGAGCCAGGAAGATCAAAAGTTCAAGGTCATCCTCGGCTACCTAGGAAGTTCATGGGCTACTTGAGACCTTGTCTACGAAAGAAAGAAAGAAAGAAAGAAAGAAAGAAAGAAAGAAAGAAAGAAGGGAGGGAGGGAGGGAGGGAGGGAGGGAGGGAGGAAGGGAGGAAGGGAGAAAGGAGAGGGGATGGGAGAGGAGGGGAGGGGACACAACTGAGAGGTAAGTGCTAGAATCTAGAATCAGGAGCAAACAGCAAGTAGCATTGAGAAAGGAAGTAGAAGAGAAGATTGAGAGCCATGGCCATGAGATGTAATAAAACTGAAAGTCAGGACAACAAGTTGGCATGTGAACGCTGAGAAAAGAAGTAGGTGAGTGAGTAAACATCAAAGAGGGGAAGCCTGTAGTGGTTGGCCTTGTGTGCTGTGTATTCAGATACTGAGTTCTATGCCCCAAATCGGGTTGCAGTCTGGACATGGTCATCAAGTTGACCAATATGCTGTAAAGAATGCTCCCCAATCATTTCTGATGGGTCACTAAAAGTCTAGAGCCTGTGACTGAGCACAGGAGAAAAGAATACGGGCCTTCTGATTGAGTAGGGGGTCTCAGGTAGGAACCACGAGGACAGAAGTGAAAACAGGAGGTCACCATGAGGAAGGGTAGACCATGAGGATGGACCATGGGCATGTGACCAAGAGAAGCTCACACTGAGGAAACACATGCAGCAGAGCAAGGCTCAGTTGGCACGAATAGGGCACTTATCTGGGTGTTAACAGTCCAGTCTGGCTAGGATCACCTTAGAACCTGCCCAGTTTTGGCTTGCAGCTTGTTAACAAATTCTGATGTCTCTGTGCTATTTATTCAGGAGCTAGATGGGAAAGCATGGCCAAAAAACCCCAAACCAAACCAAACCAAAACCCATAAAATTACTTCAATAGAAGCCGTTCTGTGAGGCTGAGTGTCCATAGAGAAGAGGTATGAGTCCAGGCCCAAGTAAACTCATTAACAGCAAAACTTCACCATGAGTCACTTAGAGAGGTCCAAGAATGTAATGCTGTAAAATATGAGGGATCATGTCCATGGAAGGTCAATGAGATGAACGACTCCAGACAAGTCTTTATAGCCAAAAGTTTCCCTACCTTGGCTATATTTAATGATACCTGTGACAAAGTTTGTGACAAAGTTTGATCAAACCTGAGTAAGGCTATTCAGTTTTGTAAAGAAGCTTGCTAGTTGGTTTAGTGAAAATGGCCCACTGCTGGTATTGTTCACTTTTGATATCCAGCCAAGTTTCTCATCTGACTCTCAGCATTTTAGCGTGTTGTATGGTGTTACCATGCAGGAACAATGTTGAATTACTAACATAAGATTAACATGTGGACAAGAAAATGGAGACAGGGAAACACTGTTTTGCTTTGGTGGGAGTGTAAATGTGCCTGTACACACATAAACACATGTGTGCCTGTACACACATAAACATGAATTCACACTCCCATATACACATACATAAATGTAGTATGTGGACACATAGTCTATTGTTCAGTCTTTCATAAGAATAAAACTTTGTCATTTATAACAACATGAATGGACTCAGAGGACATTGTGCTGAATGAAAGAAGCCAGCTATGGAAATGAAATTATTGTGTGGTCTCACTCACTTGTAGAACCTGAAATAACACATAAGTAGAGAGCAGAGCTGTGATTACCCAGGGCTTCAAGGGATGGGGAAGTGGAGAGGTGTTGGCAAAAGGGGAAAACATTCAAATTACGCTAAGTAAGAAAGCCTAGATATCTGTGCAGTATAGTGCCTAGAGCTACCAATACTGTAGTTTATATCTAAATTTCTATTTGGAAAGGTGATTCTCATTATAAATGTTCCTTATAGAAACACAAATAAAAATAATAAAGCAAGAGAAAACCTCAATAAGTTGTGTCTATTGTTAGAACCTTGATGGTGGTTTTACAGGTAAGTACTTATTTCCAAACTCATTTGAGTATGCGCATTAAATATGTAGTTTGTTTCATGCTTGTCATTCATCAATAAAATGGTTTAAGAACAAATTCTATTGAGTTGATTGAGCAAGAATCCCCTTAACCTTCATGCTTCTCCCTAGGAATTTTCCATCCACCCATCCACCCATCCAACCCTGTTCCTCAGTATTCAGATGGAGCTGGCTCTCCCATCATCTAAAGCCCCTTTCAAGGAAAGTCTTTCTTACATCTTTACAGGAGTAAGGAATAAAACCTTGAAGCACCTGCTAGTTTAAGAGCTGCTACAGTGTAACACCCGGAGGGATGATTCTGGTTTCAGTGGTTAAACAGTTACAGAAAGTAAGCACAGTGGTCTGTCAGCTGGTTTATATTTAACTGAGAACCGGCTAAGGAACCCTGAAGGAGGAGTCTTTAGTCATGCTCTGGTCATTGTGCTGCCCAAGCTCATCCCTTGGCATCTTTCTTCCTCTAAGGAAGATAAGAGCTTTCTCCAGCCCCATGTGGAAAGGAAAAGGAGAACCAAAGAAGGAAAGACTTGACTTATTTCCTGAAGATTTAGATGTATATTAGGTTCAAATTCACATTATACATAATGCAAACCACAGCAAGAGTTAGTATCATTACACATTAAAGAAAACCATAATGATGGACATCAAACTAATGAGATAGTCAAAGGCTATAAATAGATAAACTTCAAACCTACGGCATTTTATGTCTGTCAGTCTCTATGGGTGCTTTTATTTGTTTGTTTGGTTTTTTTATTTGTTTATTTGTTTGGCTTTTTAGATAAGGTCTTATGTAGTCTAAGCTGGCCTCAATATTTCTATTCAGATAAGGATGACTGCATGTCAACAAAACAAAATTAAATAAATAAAACCAAACAAAAACATATCAGAAAAAGAAAACAATCTAAAAGTGATGAAGATATTGGTAGAAGGCCAGAATAAGTCCACATTGGAAAAGGAATATTTTGAGATCAACTATGGAAAACAGAGTTTATGAAACAGAGTCTATTCCCCTTTTGTAAGGGGAATTGGTTTATACAGTTACTTTATGTTTGTAACAGTGTCACCTCTGTACCAAGCAGAACAGGCCCTATGTCTCAAGAGAACTTCACCCTTGGAGGAAATCAGCTCTACATAGGGCCCTTCTCCTGGCCAGTGTTTCAAATGTGCTTCATTCACATCATTCTCCCTTTGTCTTCACTGAAGAAAAAATTTAAGTTCAAGTTCAAGTCACTTCTTTTAATTTTATCCTTTTGTAACAATCTGGAATGTATATAAGGCATATTCATCAATAAACTTCTGTTACGAAGGGTCCAGATGAAACTAGAAGGATAGAAAAGAATCTTTCCAGGGCTGGACAGATGGCTCAATGGTTAAGATCACTGGATGCTCTTCCGAAGGGCTAAGGATTGGTCTGCAGTACATACATGGCAGTTCACAACCATCTTTAACTCCAGGTGCAGGGGATTTGATGCCCTTACTGGCCTCTGTGGACACTGGGAACTCATGTGCACAGACCTGTATGCAAGCAAAGCATTCATACACATAAAATAAAAATAAAACTTAAAAAATATTTCCCTTTCTGTATATAATGAAAACAATAAAATTATTGAGCCTGAAACCACAAAGACTAGAATTAATAAATAAAGCATAAACAGAGAAATGTAATGGAAAAAATAAAATAAAAAAACACAATTACTATGTGTTTCAGGGATTATTCTTTAAAAATATTCCTGTCAGCTGCCATCTAGAATAGACTAAAGTTATGAAGCTGACCTTTGGAGGTGGCCCATCATTGTTTGCACTGGGTGAACTCTAAGAGGCAAGGCCCAGAAAGACTTCATCTTAGGATTGCTTCTTGCAGCTGATATGCCTTTCCTATCATTATTAAAATAGTATAATAATCCCTGAGCATTAAACCCACCCTATTGGGTCGATTTTCTGCAGATCAGTGAAGATGTACTGTCTTGTAGCAATGCTAGGTAGACAAATTGATGATTTCATAAGTCCTAATAATGATTCTATAGAATTCCTAAATTTAGAAAGGTAATTTTGAGCCCTCTATAGTATGAAGGGCTCAGTAAACCTTCACATGGGCTAATTGCACTAAGATAGAAAGCAGGCTTGGAAAAGATTTGTAAACAGGGAATGCATTCCTTCTGGGCTGGCTATGAAACAATTGTCTGAGAGCCAAAGGTCGCAAACAGGGAGAGGACAGTTTATTGTGGGCCCAAGGACAGAAGATGAAATACTGACTGTATTTATCAATACAAAACTTCCACACTAGTGAGACACAAGGCATATGATTTGCCTCTTGACAGAACCACGCTAACTTATGAATTAAGAATTATTGTTTTAAACTTTTAATGAATTTGTGGAACCAGTGACAATAAATGCTTGCTCAGGTATATAGTCTTAATGCAATCTCATGTAAACACTGCAGCTGAAACTTCTATTCAACTTTTGGAATGTAAAGATCCTTGGAAAACCTAGTGATTGTGTATCCTGAGTAAATATAAGCACAAAGGACAACCATTAAGTGGTTTTTTTTCTTATTCACAAGGCTTCTTTCATTCAGCAATAAAAAAATAGAAGTTTTTTCTCTCTCTGAGCAATAAAGGTTGGAGCTTATTTTTCATTCAGAATGAGTGTGTTTTTCTGCAATGTTGCTCATTCAATGGAACTTGCTCATGGGGGCTTTTGCTCCTTCTACCAAATACATATGTAAGTATAGGTGTGTATACGTAAACATGCATGAATACTTGTGGAGTGAATGACACAGATAGTCAGGCCTGACAGTGTGTGTGTGTGTGTGTGTGTGTGTGTGTGTGTGTGTGCATATTTGCTTGTGTAAAAGTTTTCTTTCTGGGAAGGTGATTTCCTTTTCCTGGTTCACAAAGAGTTAATAGCTCCAAGCCTCCCCTGGCTAGTGAGAGGTGAGGCTCTGGGGCAAGAGAGAAAGAAGCCCTAGCATAAATCCACTACTGAATTCCCCTCAGCTATCCAGCATATGTTAATCACCAGTGATCGGTGCTTATTCAAACATAGAGAATTATAAAGTAAGAGTTAAGTTTCCTACAAAGTCAGAGATCATCAGCCTTTTGGCCTTTGCCCAGTGCTGTGTCCCACCTCAACCCATTCCCCTAAGGCAGGTAGACACCTGACACATTACACTATGTATTTTTAACACATATTTTTATAATCTCTAAATTATGTTCCTCAGCAGACACTCTTCTATTATAGTCCCAGCAGAGATAGCCAAGGAAAGGAAAGGAAGCCAGAGAAAGGAAGTATTAAGAATGGAGAAGTGGGGCTGGAGATGGCTTAGCAGTTAAGAGCACTGGCTACTCTTCCAGAGAACTGAAACCTGGTTCACAGTACCTGTGTGGTGGCCTTCAAATGTTTATAACTCCGATCCCAGGGATTCCAATGTCTGCCCTCTTCTGGATGCATGGGTATAAAGCACACATATGGTGCACATACGTACATGCAGGCAAAACACTTGAAGCAAGAACATGCGAACTGCAGGGAGTCTTTCTCGTCTAGGAGGAAAAGAAAACAGAGAGAGCGCAACAGTGCCAAGAAGGTGAGGTGTCAGAGCCTTTCTGTTAATCTCTCCACAGTTGGTGATTGATGTTAAAATGGGAAAAAGACAGTGGAGAAAAATACCCCTTCAGATCAGAAGCCTGACAAATGCAAGCTTGTGCTTTCTTATTTGTGGATTTGGAAGGTCTGTGCTTACAGGATACAGAATGGAGATGGCTTCAGGGACAAGGAAGATGGCTACAGGAAGCACTCTTCCCACACACTGTGGTTTCTGTGGAACTCAGGATCCTGGAAGGCTTGAGAAGCTCCAATGATGCCTACTGTAGCTAAGAACCAGGGAACAAGACATGGTATCACTCTCTGAGGCCAAAGTGATCCCAAGGCCAAGCTGCAGCAGGTACTCACATGGCCAAGTATGGCCTTTGGATCTCCTCACCTACAGTTTATAGGATTTGCAAATTTTCAGCTCCATTGTATCTCTGGGCATGGCCAGGAATCTCTTCTGAGAAAGGCCTTGAGTTGAGTTTACACTTGCTGAAGCCCGAAGAACCCTGGTGTAGACATTCTGATTAGGAGGATGATTGTGGAAGTACAGACAGTCAGAACAGAGAGCTCCCAGGCGCATGCTGTGTCTCATGCAGGCCAGATATGACAGGTTACACAGCTGGGGCCGGCCTACAGCTCTACCTACTGACATTCCTACATACATTGTGTTCCCACTCACCTAGATGCCAGCTTTAGAAGTACCAGACAGAATATGGACAGAATGTTTATCTCATATAAGAGACTTAGACAGAAGAGCTCTGAACTTTCAAGTAGCAGATCTAAGCTTTTCTCATAGCTCTTATGACAGGATAGAGACTTTCACATGACCACTACAGAGGAATCAAAAGCTGAGTTTTTTGTATCTTAATATATCACATAATTCTTAGCTTTACCTTATACGAAATCTTTATTTTTAATGTGTATATATGCATGTGTGTCTACATGCAGGTATATCTGTGTAAGTTAGAGGCTGTGGGATCTGCTGGAGCTGGAGTTTCCAGGGGTTGTGAGCAGCCTGACATGGGTGCTGGATACCAAACTTGTGTCCTCTGTGAGTAGTAAGAACTCTTAATGGCTGAACCATCTCTACATCTGTGAAATGTTAGCTTTTCATTTTTTTATTTCAGTACTGGGGCCTGAATCCAGGATGGATGCATGCCAGGGAAATATTCTAGTATTGCTGAGCTAAAACTCCTAAATGCTTCATTTTGAAGGAAGCCCCACCAAGATGGCTAAATGATTGGAAGCACCTGCTACCCAGTGTGATGACCTGAGTTTAATCCCCAGGTTTCACATGCTAGAGAGAGAGACCTGAGTCCTGTGGGTTGTACTTTGACCTTTGACCTCTACATGACTGCTGAGATGCACTCAGGTACACACATACAAATAAACAAACTGTACTAAAATGCTGCTTGTAATAACATTTGATGCTAACAAAAATGATATAAGCATTGAAAGGAATAGTAAATAGTCATTAAAACCTTAATTATTTTCCAGAAAATGTTCACAGATTGCTCTCAACCAGTAAGAAAATTAGAAGAGTATCACAAAATCCATTTTTATAAACAGTTCTATTTTTTATGCTTATGATTATATGTATAGTGTGTATGAAAAAATGTATCTTTGGATAAAATATTTAAACTATGTTTCTTTTATTTTCTATGCATTATTATTGCCTAATAAGTACCAATTGTTTACACTTAGTGGTTTGAATAAGAATGGCCCCAGTAGGCTCATATATTTGAATGCTTAGCAACCAGGGAGTGGCACTACTTGAGAAGGATTAGGAGGTGTGGCCTTGTTGGAGGAAGTGTGTCACTGGGGGTGGGATTTGAGGTTGCAAAAACACAAGCCAGGTCCAAGTGGCTTGCTCTTGCTCTTGCCTGCAGTTCCTGATGTAGAACTCTCAGCTACATCTCCAGCACCATGTCTGCCTGCATGCCACCATGCTTTCCACTCTGATGATAATGGACTAAACCTCTGAAACTATAAGTAATCCCAACTAAATACTTTCTTTTATAAGAGTTGCCATGGTCCAAGTGACAGTTCATTCTGGGGAGGATCTGGACCAAGGGGAACCCTCCTCCATTGTTGGTGGGAGTGCAAACTTGTACAGCCACTTTGGAAATCAATGTGGTGGGTTCTCAGAGAATTGGGATTCTATCTACCGCAAGACCCAGCTATACCACTCCTGGGCATATACCCAAAAGATGCTCCAACATACCACAAGGACACTTGCTCGACGATGTTCATAGCAGCTTTATTCACAGTAGCCAGAAACTGGAAACAAACTAGATGGCCCTCAACCAAAGGATGGATTTTTAAAATGTGGTACATTTACATAATGGAATATTACTCAGCTGTTAAAAATAATGACAATGAAATTTGCTGGCAAATAGACGGAATTGGAAAAAATACACCCTAAGTGAGGTAACTCAGACTCAGAAAGTACTCACTTCTAAGTGAATACTAGCTGTAAATGATTAACAAGCTACAATCCATAGACCCACAGTGGCTAAGTAACAAAGGGGGCTTATGGGAAGGAATGCAAGGATCTTCCTGGGAAGGGGAAATACTTTCCATGTACACTGGGGACAGGTGAGGATGGGACTAGGAGGGATCAGGTTTGGGGGATGAGGGGAAAATACTGAGAGAGATGACTGGAATTGAGGCTGGGCATTTCAGGAGCAAGGTAGAAACCTAGTGCAACAGCATCTCCATGGATTCTGAGAATAGTACTAGCAAAGACTCCTCGTAATGGGGGACCCAGAGCCTGAATTTACCATCTTTTGAAGCCAGGCAAGGCCTCAGGTGGAAGGGCTGGGACACCAACCCAGCCTCAAAATCTCTAGCCTATTTTTGTCATGGCTGCATGATGCACTGGAACCAGAGCAGAGCATAATTGTCATCAGAGAGACTTCATCCAGCAACTGGTGGGAGCAGATGCAGAGACCCACAGCTGAATATTAGGCAAAGCTTGGGGAATCCTGTGAAGGAGGGAGAAGGATTGGAGGAGCTGGAAGCATCAAGGACACCACAGAGATACAACTGACCAGGACTCAAGTGGGTTCATGGAGATCAGGGAGCCTGCATGGGTTTGATCTCTGTCCTCTGCATAAGTGTGCATAAGTTGTGCAGCTCAGTGTTACTTTTCTTTCTTTCTTTCTTTCTTTCTTCCTTTCTTTCTTTCTTTCTTTTTTTTTTTGTTTTTTGTTTTGTTTTTCGAGACAGTGTTTCTATCTCTGTCCTGGAACTCACTCTGTAAACCAGGCTGGCCTCGAACTCAGAAATCCGCCTGCCTCTGCCTCCCAAGTGCTGGGATTAAAGGCATGCACCACCACTGCCCCACTTCAGTGTTCTTATGGGACTCCTAACAGTGGGAGTGGGGGCTGTCTCTGAGTCTTCTGCCTGCCTTTGGGACCCTTTTCCTCCTACTAGGTGGCCTCATCCAGTCTTGATGTGAGAATAGGTGTCTGGTCTTATTGTAGCTTGTTATGCCAGATTTGCTCGATGTCTCTAGAAGGCCTGGTTTTTTTCTGAAAGAAGGTGAAGGGATGTGGTATGGGGGTAAAGGAGAGAGGAGGGAGGCTGGGGGGGTGAGGGAGGGAAAGCTACGGTAAGTTGGGAGTAGAATAAAAATGGGGGAGAAGCTGCCATAGACACGATGACCCTTCACAGCAATAGAACAGTGGCTAAGATGTTACACAATTAAATGGAGGTTTTGGTGCTGCAGACCGAACCCACGAGCTGGGGACATGCAGAAGCTGGTACCTCACAGAGATGTGTCCTTATGAAGCATAATTAAAATCTGTAAAAGAATGCACAATGTTACCTAGTTTATGAATGTGAATGTTTTGGAAATGGAAACCCTATATTTAAAGAAAGAATGGGTAAATTGAAACAAACAAATAAGAACCAGAAGCGGCTAGGATTTACTGAGTGCAAACTGAGTGGCAGGTCTTGTGCTCAGCGCTTTGCGTATATTCATTTCTTTAGGTCTCGCCACTGCCCTGTGGAACAGGTGCTTTCCCCATCTCATTTTCAGAGGTAGAAAGTGCAGCTGTGCACCTCAGTGCCAAAGCTGGAACGTGGTGGTGCTGGAACTGCAGCCCAGGAAAGAAGACTGGTACACTGCATTCAGAACCCACACCATATTCTGCATGTAGATTTGCCACTAATGTGACAGTGTCATGAGACCAGAAGCAGAAGCATGTCACAGAAGCAGATTGTCAAGAACTACTTCATGCAGAAAATGTCCATAGGCTATGTTAACAAGAAAGGCCATAGACCATATACAGAGCTGTGCAGCTCACTGTCTTCCCTAGTCAGAACGAGCTTCCTCTACCCTATGGTAGTAGTGAGATATTCGTTTTTAAATGTTGGTTTGATTAAAAAAACTGTAGTGTGTATGTGTGTGGATGTCATATATGTGTGAGAGTATATACAGTCGTGCTTTTACACACAGACCACAGAAGGATGTCGGGTGTCCTGTTCTATCTCTTTGTGCCATATTCCCTTCAGACCGACTCTCTCACTTAGCCAGGAGCTGAACTGGAGGCCAACAAAATGTGTTTCCTCCACCGCGCCCTTAACAGTACCCAGATTGTATATATATGATTAGAACCATATCTGACTTTTTACATAGGTTCTGGGGATTTGAACTTGGTCCTCCATGTTTGTACAACAAATGCTTGCTTGCTGAGCTTTCACTCAAGCTGCTCTGTGAAGATTCCGATCAATGTCTCTTAAAACTCCCTCAGCATCAGGGATCTTCCATGGCCAGGACTTGCTAGACCATTGGTTCACCAGGGCCTTGGCTGCTTCTCACCCTCAATGCAGTACACGAATAGTGAGCAGCTCAGGAATCCTTATCCTTTAACCTCCTGCAATCCCAGGACACGATCTTCCCACAAAAGCCCTACATCAAGGCCACTTCCATTTTGCAAAAGGTTGGGTGGTAGTCCTTCATTGATTATAAAATTTTAGTGATGATGTTGCATAAACATTACAGAGACAGCTATGAGTACACACAGGGATGATGATAAAGTTGACCATGTACATCTCTGAGTGCATCTCTTCCAGGCTGTCACTTATAATTATTGAACTTTAGATATTATTGCTCTACAGTCACTGTGGTGTAGACATGGTTTGTTTCTACCAAAGCTGACAGTGAAACTGAACCACCAGTGCAATGGTGTTGGGGAATGGTGTGACCTTCAAAAAGTTATTAAGTCACACGGCAAAGGTCAGGGACACAAAGGCAAGTTCTTATACTCATGGGTCTTGAAACAACTGTTTCAAGAATGACTTGGCACAGTGAGGATACCTTTTATGACTCATCTCCTTGAATGTCTCTGCTTGCCCTTCTTCCTTCCCCTAGGAGTTGAATCCTATTGTTCTCTTCAGGTATAGTTGCCCGATTTGGGACTTTCCAGCCTCCAGGACCAGGAGCCCAAATAAATTAATTTCCTTCATAAATTGCTCCCTTTTTTCATATTGTGTTCTAGTAACAGAACAGTGGATTAACTTCCTACGGTTGATGATGTAGTTCTTACATCACCATTCTTTCCCTTTTCCCATTATAGCTCCATTACTGGTTTTGTTTTAATCAATCAATAGAAGCTATCATATTATGTCTGAATCAACAATGTTCTTTGTCGAGCTAGGAATATGCTGTGACTCCCATCCTTTGCTTCCATAGCTCTGTGTCTTTCTCTTCTGGAGTGAGTCTAAGTGGTCTGTTTTGTTTCTTTTCTTTCATTAAACAAACCCCACAAAACAAGGTCTTTATGGCTATTTGGAGTTAACCACTTTTTCTCCTAAAAGACAAAGTCCCTCCTAGGGACTTCTACCATCCTATTCTGACCAGGGTGTGATATCCTGATGCCAAACAGGGGCATTGTAGCACACTACCTTTCCCAACAGTGACAAAGACCCCAGTGCAACATGGGCTTGAAAGGGCTTTGATATTTAGATGGATATTAGCACTAGGTGTGTGTGTGTGTGTGTGTGTGTGTGTGTCCATGCCCATGCATGTGTGTGCATGCATATGGCGGTGAAAGTGTTCTTCTGTTGCTATCTACATCCACCTTGGGTTTTTGACACTGAGTATCTCACTTGCAAGCCTGATCTGCATGTTTCCACTCACAATACAGGGATCTCAAGTGCACTCCTGTCACAGTTGGCATTTTTACATGTTTCTAAAGTTTAAACTCAAGTCCCCAAGGGTCCAGAGCAATCGTTTTCCTGACGGGGCTACCAGCCCCTGTGTAATATTTTCTTTGTACTATCCCCACCTGTATGATCTTCGATTCTGCTTCCTTGGTTATATACATTAACACTTAAGGCTTCCAAGGACAGGCAATATGACGAATAGTCAGGACAGAGCCCCAAGTCTCAGGAAGTTGCTCTTTTCTCAGTGGCTGTATAATTAGTGGGCACTTCCCTTTTTCCTAGAGTCAGTTTCTGCATTGCTGGGCCGTGTAGTGTTTGATTTGTTTCCTGTGGCTCTTTAAAAAGCAGCCACTTCATACTTCTGAGGATGCTCCCCTGGTTACCCTGGAGGGGCTACAAAGCTACCCTTATAAAAGGCTTCATTTTGTTCTCAGCCAAGAGCCTTTTTTCCCACAAGTTCTTTTGAAGGAAAGGGTCATAGGACCAAGTCTTTCAATTGCAAGGATGTAGTATGTCTCCACGTTTACATGTATTAGCAGTTATATTTCTGGGAATGGTTGTAAAAATGATAGTTCCATTAATCTTTATACTTCTTTTCACTTTCTTCTTTTTCTGAAACCTTGTCTCCTACAAGGTACTTCTTAAAAGATGTTTTGAAAATACTTAAACATGTGAGACCAAAAAGGCCATTTGGAAGTGGACTCAGATACATCTAAACACATCTGGCCATTGGGATGGGAGGACAGAGTACCTATTCTTGAAAAAGAATTGTCACAGCTGTGTTCTCAGATCCTACCCTCACATCTGGTACATAACAGGCCCTGGGAAATACGTTCTTAAACGTATTTGGTGAATGAATGAGTGGGCAGGAATTCCTGAGAGCTGAGTCTGGGCCAATCAGGAACTTGGTCATCTGGGAGGAGGCTAGACCAGGCATCTCTCAGCTTTGTCTCTTAGTGCAGCATTCAATGTTTGAGTCTTGGGAGAACAGGATGTTTTAAGACAAAACAGAAAGAACAACATTCGAACAACAAACAACATTGCTTTAGAACTGCACAGGACATTTTTTTCGAAGAAAGGAGGGAAACATATTCATTCCTCTGCTTGTTAGGTCAGCTGCACTTTTTGGCAAGGGAGTTTGTACAGGAAACAGAAGCCAAAGCCAGCCCCTGGTTCGGCCAAGACCCACCACAACCAGCACTCTACCTAATTCTCACTACTTGGGCTAAGGTTACTGAGAGTTATCTGAGCACAAGAAGCTCTCTTAAAACTGTCCCAGGTGGGAGGGGAAGACATTAACCATTTCTCTCTGGGTTATACCACATGTCAAGTCCAAAGATTGTTCCCAGGGTCTAGAAATATGTTGGGAAGTAGGAATTTCTGTTCTAGTCATCCTTGAGTTTCTTTTAGAAGAATTACCCTTTCCTTCTGAATTAATACCTCAGCATGTGTAATGGTGTTCCCAAGAATATTTGTCACAATCCAACTTCTCTGGAACTGAGACTCAACTTTTTGGGTTTCCTGACTGATAGGAAATGCTTGAATATTGGTTGTCAGAGACCCAGGCAGGCAGGCTTTGCTTTCCAGTGAAACTCTGGAGTTAACTGCGTCATATGAAGTGTGTTCTCCTTCATTTACCTCTATCTTATACAATGAGTGGAAGGGAGGGGACTGGGAGGAACCTGTTCAAAGAAAAATGCACACAGACATCTCTCTTTTTTAAATGTGCATACTTTACTCAGACCCTAAGAGAGTTAATTTTATATTCCAAAATGGCCAAGATGTGTTAGCTACTAGTCTAGAAGTTTCCTTGAAGCTGGATCCTCTAGGAGGTGAATGGGCCAGATCAATCATTTGAAGGCCTTAAGAGCTACCACTGAGGGTTTTCAGAGCAGAATGCATTCTATTTCAAAACATGAAAAGGAATCCAGTCTCGGGGCTAGAAAGATGTCTCAGTATGTAAAGAGCTTACTGTGCAGGCATTGAGATTCCCAGCACATGTGTGCCAGGTAGGCATGGAAGCCTATCTGTAACCGAAAAGCTGGAGGTGTGTGTTCTACATCTGAGTGCGGGGAGACTTTGGGTGAATTCTGGAGTAGGCTGAGAGCCACTGTTTCAATGATTAAAGAGGAAAGCAACTGAGAAAGATTATTGACATTGGCCAGCCTCCGGTCTCCATATACATATAAGATATAAGCATGCACTCCACACACATAGACATATGAGCAAGAGAAACAAGAAAAGAGACTGAATTTCTGGCCTGGTAGCATGTGTTGTGTTTATGAAAAGATAAAGAGAGGAGTATGGTCTGGTGGAGGTGTGCTCAGGTATGGGGAAGGGAGCACCTCCAAGGGCCCATGCTGAGCCAACCTTTCCCGCTGAGGGACCAGCCACAGGACAGTATAGTATAGAATAGAGTTTATTCAGGGCATGGGGAGGGGAGTTGAGAGGGCAGTAGAGGCAGAGAAAGGCAGCGAGAGGGGGGAGGGGAAGTGGAAGGGGGAGAGAGGCAGGTCACAAGCACATGGAGAGAGAGGGGGAAAGGGAGTGGGGAGAGAGGGGGGATGGGGTGAGGGGGACAGTGGCAGCAAGAAGTCAAGAGCAAGAGAGAGAGGAGGGGGGAAGCAGCCCCTTTTATAGTGAGTCAAGCACACTTGGCTGTTGCCAGGTAACTGTGGGAAGGAGTTTAGACAAAATGCTAAAAGCATGGGCTGGAGGTTTTCAGAATCTTGTCTGATTTTTCAAATTTTCCACAAATTAGCTTGCCCTACATATGTCATCCTTGCTAGCACTCCTATTCTCTTTCCTATTACATCAATGCACACAAACATATACACACATACCACACATACATATACCACATACACACTACACACACTGTACACATACACACCGTGCACATTTATATCACACACACTCTATGTTCATATACACCCAGAGACATATAAATATACACATCACACACACACTGCACACATACACATGCACACCACACACACACATATACACACATTTCACATAGACACATGCACACCACACAAATGTACTACGCATGTACATCATGCACACACACACACACACACACACATACACACTGTTATTTCTCTGGTGAATTCTGACTGATACTAACAGTGACCACCTTCTTCCTCCGGATTAAGCTTTAGTCTCACTCTTATAAGCAATAGCTATAAATATTTAATAAGTGCAAGACTACTGTTTCCAATGATCCTACAATAATTAGAAACATTGAGCTAGAAAACAGCACATGGGTTTGCTATGATTATGGAAGAGAAGAAGCTGCGTTTGTATTCCACTAAGAATTGAGATACTGCAGAAAAGCAGGCATCACTATCAGATGTAAATGTATTTGTATTCCTTTGGCCTGAGTAGAGGCCAAAGAGCTGGTAGCAGACTGAGGTGGGGCCTAGGAGTGGATGAGGTTTCATTGTTGCAAGCTTCTTTGGGAATAAAATGTCCTTGGCAAGTTCATCTGCAAAACCTACAGGGACCCTTGTACTACCAAATAGGTTTGCAAAGCCATATTAAGCCACTAGGAGACCAGAACTTCTTTTGAGTAAGCAGCTGACTCTCCCCAGGAAGTGACAAGTGTTCATCTGGGTGAGAGTCACAGTGACAACTGGCATACCAGGCAGATTGTGCCTTCCTCTCCCTGGAGGTCAGCATACTGAAAAGACTGAGCTCAATCAGCTGTTATCAGAGAACAAGGAGGCAGTTTTCTCTTACTTTTGGGCACAAGGCCACAAGATCCAGGTAGAGAGACTCTGTCCTCAGAAAAAACAAAAGGAGCAGGGGAGTTAGGTAGCAATCAGGTCAAGGGACAGGGGTGACTGGGAAGAGAAGAGACACTCCAGGAATTGGTAGTACCTAGCAAGCAGCCTGGCTGTGATGTGCCTGGGAATCTGAGACCAAGATGTCTCCTGTGCTGGTTAGGAAGGGTACAGAGCATATGTGGAACTTCTATTGTAGGAGACCTGAGGTGAGGCCACGCCTACTGCCTCTCCTGTTCTCACTCAGAGAAGACACACACAGGAAGAAGTGTCTCTCTTTTCCTGAGGAAGAGGTGTGTAGACTCAAGTTCACAACCATGTGCAAGGCAGGCAGGTGCTCTACTAGCCTCATCTCCTTTTTGATGTTGAAAAGCTGAGCTTTTTCCTTCCTTGACCTGCATCAGTGCACAGTAATGACAATGGGAGTAACAAATGAAGCCACGTTTATTGAATATGCTCCCAGGCTAAGCATATGACATACATAATTGCATACAACCAACCCTGTCATTTGCATTTAACGATGGGAACACTGGGACATATGGAATCAACTAAATGTCTCCAATTACCGAGAAAGAGGAAATTTCATTTGGGTGCAGACAGGTTGTGCTAACCCTTAGCTGCCACACTATTGTTTTTGCTTAAGTATTTATCTCAGAGTATGGTTCTCACTGACCTGACCACATCTGAGGTGTGACAATCTCATATTGAGTGGCCCCTTCTGTTCGTTAGGGACCTTCCTACTTCAGAGAATCTCCAAATTGCTTCCAAATGTTGGTGTTCTTTGACCCAAGGGTATTGACATCCCAGGAGTGACTGTCTTACTTTCTTGTTCTGGGTAGGACTTAGTATAAACAGACTCTCCAGCATCAAGAAGAGACTCCCCAGAAAGCTGAAGAGAAGAGTATAGAGAAGCAGTGTCCTCAACGTTGAACATCTTCTAAGATAATTTATCAGCAACCTTTACTGCCTACCCCAAATCCACTTAGTTTTGACATAAGTTGAACATCTACTGGGTTCTTAGCTTTTTAGAAACAGTGGTGTTAAAACTGGAATGAGCTGGGTGTCTTTGGACAGAGATCTGGGATAAGATTATTTTCCCTACTAAAATTAATTGGGATACCGCACCTGGGAAAATGAATTTTCTATATGTCAAGTTACCCCTCAGCAAAGAAACTGCCATATAGGGTTGTAAGGACCCTTCCCCTGAATGTTTATAGAGCTGCTAGCCCAGGGATTGTTATCAGTGATCAGAGGTTAGTGTGGGTGTTTTCAAATTCTTGGCCTCTTACCCAAATAATTGGGGGTGGGAAGGCTTACACAGATCTACAAAATAGCAAAATAACGCTATTCACAGCAAAGCAGTAATACCAACTATACAAGTCTGACAGTGGGCTTCATGCGTGAGAGTACTTGGGGATCCAGGCTGTAGCCTGGGGTTCTCTTTCATGAGTTCCAAAGAAAAAATGGGCTTGTTTCTAAGGGGCCTAGTTTGGGTGGTTCTGTAGTTAGATTTAAAGATTAAGTTGTGTATTATTTTTCCTGCTGCTCATGTTCCTTCTCATAATGCATCTGATTTGTGTATTCACATAAAATGATAAAAGGATTGTCTCTCCTCTCTCTTAAAGTTTACTTGAAGATACAGTTTTGCTCTGTTGTGCCTGCACTCCAAACTAGTTCAAGCTTAGTCAGACTTTCTTTCCTTTAATTTTTTTTAAATGGGACTATATTTATATAGAATCTGTCTATATGATTGTTGGTAGGAGCAGGGAGAGTTATACTACTGTGTATAGAGGGATTTCCTTGTGTCCTGAGGCAGGTGGGGGTCTGTTTTGCTAGGAGCACTGCTTGAAGAGAGATGTTTATGCATTGTACTCTTGGGTAGGGTAGCTGGGTTACCAAGTGCATCATTAGAAGACAGTGGCATGCGTAACCCAATCAAGCAGAGTCTCAGGTTGCTAAAGTATCCCCTGTGCTTGTCTGCCTCTGGATGGGGATAGGGTGTATAAGTTCATCTGATGTGTATTCTTGTCTTCTCTGCTAACAGAGAACATGGCTATTGTGGCAGCCCCATCAAGCCAGAAACCTGGAACAATTCAAGTTTTATGTAACCCCCCCTTTCCAGAGATTTCTTCTTTCTAGGTTCCTTGCTTCATCTAGGCAGTTTTCTTATGTTCCCATAGTGAGCTGAATCTTTATGCGTGGTGGACAGAGTCAGACCCCCTTAGGTAGAATCAGCACTGAGAAGTAGGACAGCGCCTTCCTCCAAAGCTGGGCTCCACTCTGGCCATGGTGCTGAAGGACACTTAGGGACATCACTTTCCTGTTTTTTGTTTTTGTTTTTGTTCTTTTGTTTGTTTGTTTGTTTGTTTGTTTGTTTTGTACCTACCTCTCTGAGTCACAGGGTGACTCGTGATTGATGGAAAGCCTAGCCCCATTTAATGATCCATCTCCACGGTTTACTTTTATAGTTCTCCATCAGAATCATCCATTTGATTCTGCACTCAACTTCAACGACCAGCTCCCTGTTCAAGAAAGAATTAAAAAAATGCTGGTTGTGTCTACTTCCCCTGTCTCACCAAGTTAAGTAATAGTGTATAATACGCTTGAACTCTGGCCTGATGTATAATAACTCACTTTGGGCATTGTTATTTTCCTTTCATCTTTTCAAGACTCTAATGAGCAGATAGTGCCACCTTCATGTTGTATATGAATAATCTAACATTTGTAATGAATATATAGCACATACTGAGGCCACTAATTCAGAAAACACCAGGAAGAAGTTAGACCCAAGGTCTTATTGCTAACAAAAAAACTTTTGTCAAAAATTTGCTACTTCTTTTATGTGTATGTTTATTTGTGTGTGTGTGTGTGTGTGTGTGTGTGTGTGTGTGTGTGTGCATTCATGTAAGGGTTACAAGACAACATCTAGTGTCATTCATCTGGTGATGTCTACATTTTAATTTTTTGAAATAGGCACTCTCACTGGTCTGGGACTTGCCAAATATTAGACGGACTGAACAGCGAGCCTCAGAGCTGTTTTACTCTGACTTCACAGTGCTGGAATCAAAAGTGCATCCCACAACACCTCGCTTTAAAAAACAAACAAACAAACAAAACCACAACGATTTTGTATACTGAACTCAAGTCTTCATACTTACAAGGCAAGCACTTTACTTAGCAAGCTATAGCCCCAGCCCCACTGTGCTATTTATTAAGATGTTTCTAAGCCACATGGGTAGAAGTACATAGTGAGACTATATGATCCATCTATTTCTTCTGATCCCAAACCGAGTACTCAGGAGGTGACTCTTGTTGATTTGAAAGAGCTGATTGTCTGCCTCCCTTCTCAACTCTGTGCTCAGTGACATCATACCAGTAGCATGAGATTTGCTATGGAAGGATTATTTACACTGTACAACTAGGTAAATATTACAAGTCAGGGCTAAATGACTGGCTGAAATATCATAGGCTAAGATTATTAGAGTAAGATATGGGAATGTCAAGGATTATCACTTAGGTCTGTGATATTAACAGCATGGTTTTCTAATTACATATGTGCTATATAAACCACAAAAGCAGTGTAAATTGACATTATTGTTGTATTCATTATGAACTGCTGCATAGCAAATTACATTGAAATATAGTGGCATAAAATAATAAATACATACAACATCTTACAGATTATTGGGCCATGATTTAGGGTTAAACTTAACTGAATAGTTCTGACTTAAATATCTTATAAGGGTGGGCACTTCACCATATGCCTGTCATTCCAACACATGGGAGGCAAAGAGGAAGAGAGAGAAATTGTAAGTTAAAGTTCAACCTGGTAGGGTGTATCGTAAGGCTCTGATTCAAAGAACAAATACAAACAATAAGCAAACAAAAACGTAGCTAATGAAATTATAGGAAAGGCAGTAGCTGGGATTCCAATTATCTGAGGAGTTAACTCATGCACAGACACTGCAAATTTGTGTTATTTGGGAACATACCAGGTCCTGGTCATTTGGACTGTAGCAAATGGCTGTCATGGTGATCTTTCTTTGTGGTCAGTGATACAAGGGAGCAAGGAAAAAGCTGCAGTGTTTCCCATGACTTAGCTTCAAATGCCAAATTCTGCCATTTGCCCAATATCCCTTTTGTTACACATCACCTGTCTGGTGAAGAAGATGACATGTGATCATGGACCCCAGGGATTCTGATCCCTGGGGAGATGTTGAAGGCTGGTATCATGAGTGCATCAACATATTGTTATTTGTTCACCCAGTGAGTATGGTAACAAACTCTATAGCCACCTGTTTGGTATCTATAGCAAACAGATTTCTTTTTCTAAGCAATAAAGGAGGCTGGCTATTTGCAAGGCAAACAAATGATAGTGTCTGCTACAACATTATACACTCCCAGACAAGAAGCTGTTCTTGTTTTCAGCAGACAATTGGCCTCTATATGTTTTCTCCCATCTTATTAGCCGGAATAAATCACCCTGTGTCTTCTATGCCTGGTTGGCACAAGGCAACTTTGTGTCTCTGATTGAATAGACAGCCTTTTCATGGGGGTGGGGATGGAGCCCAGAATGCATCTCTGGGCAGTGAGTAAGAGGAAAACAGAAACTGACATGGAGATTAGGATTGATTTCTTTGGCTCTGAGGGGAAATGACAGAGGATGCCTCTAGCACATTTGGTCTGATCCTAGGTGCATAACTACAAAGCTTCTGGATCTGAGCCTAGGCGGAAGGTGAATGTGTATAACTGACCTCAACCCTTCCTTTTGGAAGTGTTTGAAACATTTCCAGTGAAGAAAGAGAAGAAAGAAAAATTTTCATAATTTATAATTTATAATTTATGATTCTCAATATCTAATGCGTTAAGATTATAAACAGCATAGGGGAATTCCAAGGAAGACATAGCTTTGACATTCCAGACTGCTTACCATTCAAAATGTTAGCGTGAAAGTTCAAAGAAAACAGATGATAAATCTTTGTCTCATAAAAGGGGTTAGATAAATGAGATTCTGCACACTCCCCTTTACTCCCTCCAGTCCCCAAATTAAATATTTAAAAATAATGAAATCACAAGCAGCACATATGCTCCCCTCCTAACTGAGGTACCTATCTGTCTGGCAAAATACACTGAACGCAGATTTCTTTATTAACATGATCAATGGCTCCATCTACTTACAATATGTGTTCTTTGTAGAAAGGCACACCAGTACAAGGTATGCCAGACACAACAGATATTTGTGATGAGATCCCTAATCAGCCAGGTTAAAGAACTGTTTATACAGACATGTTTGGCTGTCTATAAAGTACATAGCAGAACACTTTCTTGTTACCATGGGGACAGAAGTGAAGGATGGAGGATGGATGGCTGGATTGTGGGGAGAATCATACTTGGGTCTTTGAGAAAGCATCAGATGACCATATCTGCCCATCTAAAGCAAGGTTCCCCCTTTTTCCTCTGAGGAACTCTTAGGTATATCCTTGTAAGATTCCAGGGTTCACTGAGAGATGCAGAATATTAGGATCTTGACTTTGCAGCTGGCACAGTGTTTAATCAACCTTGCAAGTTGGCTAAATAGTCTCAATGAGGTTGTCACATTTGCCCTTGCGGCTGAAACTTCAAGCCATTTTACAGCAGGTGGGAAAGAGAAGGGAACAGGAAGGAGGAGAGGACACAGGGGAGGGGAGAAGAGAGGATGGTAGAGAAGATGGGTGAACACATGAACAAATGTGACGAGCTAAGTCCAGAGGTGAACGGAATGTATCCAGTACTGGTGTAGTAGCACTGCCTCCCAGTTTCCATAGGAAAAGCTGGACCCTTCTTTGTGGAGCTAAGTACACTCCTTCCCCATGTGTGGAAGCTGGAGTACAATTCTGGGGAGGAAAGAGTTGCTACAGGATGGTTGGTGTTCTATACTAGCAAAATGGACCAGCAGGTCAATGACAGAGTGTAGGAACTTTCTGGTACTTATTTCATTTCCTCCTTCCAAATGCTTCACAAATAGTCTGTTGTGGCCAACCCTACTGGAAACAAAGAAGGAAAGGATTCTGAGAAATGTTTTCTTTCGGCCAAGTCAACACGTGATAAAGCTGCTACACCGTGCTAGAGACTAGAGTGCTAATTTCCATGTTCACAGCCTTCCTATTGTCTGCCCATAAATTTGGATATTTCAGCATACAATGTGTGGGACTTTTATATGCTTGATCTATTATCAAGGATCTTTGTGTCCACAGCACCTTGTCATGATTTCACCTATGGTCCATCTGCATGGTCTAGTTAAACTGCCCTGTCTGACACACCCTTCAATCCAGCTTGCGTTTTTCTGAATTCCACAGTGTTCGTTGACTTCACCATAATTAGTGAGCTGTAGGCTTCATGGCTTCCAACAAACATACAAGACTCCCTTTTCCCCAAATATTTTATTTATGTGTTTGTATGCATATGAGTGTCTGTGTGGGTGCATGCACACAGGTCAAAAGGAGGCTTTGAAATCCTGGGAGCTGGACTTACAGGAAACTGTTAACTGTTCCATATGAGTGGTAGGAGCCAAACTCTAGTCCTTGTGACTCAGCAGAAAACTCTCTTAACTCATGAGCCATCTCCCCAGTCCTTCTTTTTCTTTTCTCTTTATATACTTATTTATTTTACCCTATGTCTATGGGTGTTTTGCTTGCAAATATATATGCATGCCTGGTGCCTGCAGAGTCCAGATGAAAGGGGCAGATTCTCTGGAACTGGAGTTTCAGATGGTTGTGAATTATCATATTGGTGCAGGGAATCAAATCATATCCCTCTGTTATATGGGTATAAACCATCTCTATTAAACACTTTACTGGTTTATATATATATATACAGATAAAATTATAGATTCACACAATCCTAAAAACTACTATAGAGATCTTCTGTGCATTCAGACCAATTTTCTTCCCTAGTAATGTTATATCACAGCTTCTCAACACTGATAGAATTCCCTGATCTTATCAGATCTCCTCTGCACTTGTCCTAATTTGCATTTTAACTGTATACCATCACCATGCAGATTCGTGCATTCTCCAGCATCTCAAGGATTCCCTTCGTCTGTTTACAGATGCATCCTTGTTCCAATTCAGTCTCCATCCCTAACTCTGAACAATTACCACCCGACCTGCATATCTAAAATATTGTCATTTGAGAACTGCTGCCTAAATGGAAGCATAAGGTATGTAACTTTCTATGGCACAGTTTTTCTACTCAGGATAATTCTCTGAAGAGTCATCCAGGTGGCTGTGTATACCAATAGTTTATTTTTTCTATATTGTTTGTATGGAGTGAGTATGGTGTATGTGTGCGTGTGCATTTCTATGTATATGTGCATATGTGAATGTGTGTACACATGTATGTGAAGCCAGAGTATGGGTGTTCTCTTCAGTCATTCTTTTTTTTTTTTTTTTTTTGAGACAAGGTGTCCACTAATCCTAGATCTCATTGACCAACCTGTCTGGCTGTTGTTCTCCAGGGATCTGTCTGGCTCTGCCCCTCAGTGCTGGGATTGCAGATATGGCCTCAGACTGCTAGGAATCTGAGCTCAAGTCCTCATGCTTGACTGGAAAACACTTTATTGACTGAGATTTCTCCCCAGCCCCCATTTCTCTATTACTGAAGAGTCTATGATACATTCATATGACACCATTTGTTTATTTATTCTACCTGTGATTAATTGTTGTGGTGATTACAATCTGGAGCTATTACAAGAACAGAGTCAGCTATAAGTGTGTGTGTGTGTGTGTGTGTGTGTGTGTGTGTGTGTGTGTATAGAAGTCTCTGAAAGTACCTCTCAGATAAATATCAAGGATGTGGTTACTAGGTGGGATGATGGTTGCACATTACTTTTTTAGTGCAGTTTTCTGGCTTTATTCAGGCATAATTAAAACATGCACAAAAGCCATCCATTCATTTTCTTCACTGTGAAGCCTGGCTTTGGAATCAGTGACTGGCAGCCAGCTGTGCTGCTCTTTCGGTGGAGGGGGTGGGGCTTTGTGATCCTTGAAGGAAGCATTGAGAGAGAGCTCAGCTCCGTACAGTCTGCTGCACATCAGCAGCACTTACAGCCCCCTGGCATTGAGGATGGGATTTCTCAAAGCCACTAGGCAGCTTGTTCTTTGCTAACCTTTTTGCTCCCATAACCAATACCGACATCACTGTCGTTGGCTCTTCTCCAAACCCTGTTCTCCGTCCCCTTGGTTTTGGCTAGTTACACTTAACTTTAAAACAAAACAATACTTTGTGCTGATTCTTTGTGAACCTCACATTACGCACCCCAATCCCACTCATCAGCTCCCCATCCCTCTTTATCCACCCTCTGCCCTTGCAAACATCACCCCAAGAAAACAAAAAATAAAAATAAAAACTAAGCCCTCTCACCTTGGAAGCTGCGGTGTGCCAGGGTGTCACACAGTGTAAACTTTTACCCAAACATCTTTACTTTTAAATCTTCATTGCCATAAGAAGATTTACTTTTAAATCTTCATGACCATAAGTCATTGGTCTGTTTCAAGTCCTCTGGCTTCTGCTACACTATCAATACTGGATCCTACCTGAGGCTCCTCTTGGATACTCTATCCTGCAGCTTTGGTTCTGCAGGACCAGCCCAGCAGTTCACACATGGGACAGATGCTGGAGTGAGCCACTCTAGGGAGTGAGCCCTAGATCTGAGTCTGGGTAGTAGCTGAGTTGATCAACCCACCAGCTCTCCTGAACTGCCCCAGTGAAGGGACAGGGACAGCTCTCCCATACTCACACCACCAGGGCCATTGCTCTCATGCTGCACAGGCCAGGACAGAGCCAACTTTCCCACCTGCCACAGGTGGCAAGGGGAGTGCTATCCCTCTGTACCCCACCAGGACTAGCTCTACTGTGTTTCCTAATCAAGGTGAAGTGTGGGGTGGTCTCTGGAGTGCTGTAGCCAGAGCTCTTCAGTCTCATGCCCTCAAGGCCAGCCTCCCAAGGGGTCAGGGCCAGCTCTACTCAGCCCTCAGACCTCAACATGGCCTCAGGTGGCAGACCAGGAACGTCTGTATGACCTTTGGTGGTAACATGAGCCATGGATATGGACACAGACCGTACAGTAAGGCCACAGATCCAGACATAGTCCTCTGTGGCAGCATGGGCCAGGATATCACCATGGCCTCAGGAGGAAGCGTTGGTTCCTCACATCAGGCTTTCTCAACGCCCTCATGGCTCCAGGTCTGCCTCTCTTCATTGTGCCCACACTGTTCCTCTGCTCTCTGATCTATCTCTCCCATCTTTCTACCACATACTTGTTTATTTTATTGGTGCCTGGGCTTCTGGGTTTCTTCCACTCTGTACATGCCACATGGCGGCAGGTATGGGTCCTCTGGGTATCCTCTTGTTACCCGTAACTGGTGCTGAATGAACTTCTTGGACTTTTTTTGACAACCTTGGCTGTCCCCAGAAATCTCAGGACAGGCATGATGTTGAGCAGCAGACAGTGACTACCTTACAGGCACCACTAAGAAAGGAGAAAGATTTACATTTTCCATTTTTTAAAGAAATTCTTTTCCCTTTAAAGATTTTGTTCATATAAATAAATACATTTTTGTTTTATTATTCCTTCTCCAACTCCTCCAAGATCTTCCTACCTCTTATTTACCCAACGTCACCTCCTTTTCACTCACAAACAACAAAAAGGACAACAAAGCTCTCTCACCACCAAGTGCCAGGAGTGGGTTACATCTAATTGAGTTTTTGGCCAAAGGGGTCCTATGGAAATCCTCAAACAACTCGAGCTATTGACAAGACTATTGGTTTCTCTCCAAAAATTGATGGTGAGGCCCTATTGCTGAAGACAATTCCCACATAGAACGTTGAACATGGAGAAGTTGAACTGGTGCCTAACTAGAGCCTTCACTCCTACTGATAGCGTTCATGATACTGGAAGATACTCTGCAGGCAACTAGAGCAGAAAGGTAAAGAGCAACCCTTCTCTGTACAATGGTGACATGCCTGCATGATTCACTAATGCAGTAGTGGCTCAAATGTTGTGCAAGTCACAGACTACTATCTAATTGGGATTACAGCCCACTCCGTGGTATGGAACCCATCCATGACACTGCTTAGATGGCCATGAATCTGAGACTAGAAAGGCCATGAACCTAGGGGAAAACCAAACAATATTGTTCTGCTCTAAAGCAGATGCAATAAAATGATCCTCATGGCACTCTGCTATCCCTATGGATGAATATCTTACACAAAGAAGCTGTAATAGATTGGAACTAATGCAAAGATCTACAACTGAATGGGATCCAACAGTAAGAGACCTTGGAACACTAAGTCCTAAGTGGGATGTCTTTATTAAATCCTTCCTTTTAAGGCTCAGTGAACTATGCAGAAGAGGAAGTGGAGAGCTTGTAAGAGTTGGAGGGGATGGGTGACACCAAGGAAACAGTGTCTTCCAGACTGAGCAGGACTGATGCACACATGAATTCATAGAGACTATGGCAGTGTGCACAGGGCCATCACAGATACAAACCAGATGCGGTCTCAGCACTGAGAGGGGAAATAGACACATGATCCCATGCCCAACTAAAAAGCTATCACCAATTAACAACCACTCAGAAAGGAAATGCTAGTTTCCCCAAGGGGAATTTCACTGGGAATTCAATCCTTACTTACAGGCAGGCCCCGTGCCCAGTAGTAGATGTTCAGCACAAAATGAACTCAAAGGTATTTTTGAAATATTTTTTGGTCTCATATTGCTTCGTTTGGACTTTATTTTTTTAATCCTACTGTTATTTTGCTTGTATATTATGGGCTTCAATTTTGAGTGTGTGTGTGTGTGTGTGTGTGTGTGTGTTGCTCATGCTGTTTAATAGGTTCTTTTTCCCCTTACTTTTGTTTGTTTGCCTTTTTTATTTGTCTGTTTGTTTTTTTAAAGAGAAAGTGAGAAAGAAGGCTTAGAATAGGAAGAATGTGGAGGTAGAAAGGGTCTAAGAGATTAGCAAGGAGAAGGTGTGATCATAATATAGTGTATGAAAATAAGTTAATTTCAATGAAAAATTAAAATAAAGAGAAAAACAAACAAAATCACACATAATATGTGGAGTCCATTTTGGGTTGACTGACTACTCCTGAGCATGGGGCCTGCCCTGGCATGTGGTTGATCTACCCAGTGCCACTCCACTGGAGAAAACTGATTTTTCTTCTCTAAGCAGGTATCAATTGCAAACAGATTCTTGATTAGGGGTGGGACTTCGTGTCCAATTCTCCTTTTCAGTGCTGAAATTTTGACTGGTTTGGACCTGGGCAGGCCTTGTGTGTGCTGACACAGTTTTTGTCAGTTCCTACGTGCATCAGCCTTGCTGTATCTGGAAGACAGGGTTTCATTGACGTCATCCACCACATCTGGCTTTTACAATCTTTCTACTTTCTCTTTGTCATACATCCCTGAGCCTTGAGGGGAGGTTCTGGAAAAGATCCCATTTAGGATTAATGTCCTCAGTTTAGCTTAGTGGTGGAGCATTTGGGTTCAGTCCTCAGCTACACAGATGAGCGCATGTGTGTGTGCACATACACACACATTAAATTAAATCACAAGAAGAAATTGAGTTAATAATATTACAATTTAAATAATCAAGGTTAGTTTGCATTGGTGGACCAGTAACAGACTTCCTGTTTGCCATTCACTGTACATTCCAATTTTGAAGCAATTCCCCAGCTGTCTTTCATAGCTGATCTTAGATTTTTGCAGGCAACGCTTGAGTCATGGTTTGCTTGTTTGTATCCTCATCAATATCTAGTGTTGTCTCTATTTTTCATTTTAGTCATTTGAAAAGCTATATCAGATGATTCCATTGTGAAGTGATTAATTGATTGATTGATTGATTGATTGGTTTTAAGTCAAGGTTTTCTTGCATAGCCCAGGCTGGACTCAAACTTGTGATCCCCTTGTCTTGGCCTC
Organism: Rhynchomys soricoides; assembly: GCA_019843965.1. Taxonomy (NCBI): domain Eukaryota; kingdom Metazoa; phylum Chordata; class Mammalia; order Rodentia; family Muridae; genus Rhynchomys; species Rhynchomys soricoides. Next base: position 3,605,278 of record JADRCH010000231.1, on the reverse strand, counting down.
CTAATACTGGGATTCAGTTCACCATTATCAGCTTCACTTGAGGCTTTAATTAGCATGTTATTTTTTAAGTGTTTATTTTGTTTTATGTGTATGTGTGTGCTTGATAGTATGCTTATACACCAGATATGTCCATGTCTTAGATAGGGAGGGTTTCCACTGCTGTAAAGAGACACCATGATCAAGATAGCTTTTACAAAGGACAACATTTAATTGGGGCTGGCTTACTGGTTCTGAGGTTCAGTCCATTATCATTATGGGGGGAATCATGGCAGCATCTAGGCAGGCGTGGCGCTGGAGGAGCTGAGAGTTCTGCATCTTGTTCTGAAGACAAACAAGAAAAACAAGGTATCCTCAAGCAGCTAGAAGGAAGCTCTTGAAGCCAATGCTCAGTGACAAACTTCCTCCAACAAGGCCACACCTTCCAAAAGTGCCATTACCTGGGCCAAGCATATTCAAACCACCACAGTGCTGGAGGCTGATGAAGTAAGATGCATTAGATCCTCTGGATCTGACTACAGAGGGTCGTGAGCTGCCATGTTGGTGCTGGGAACAAAACACAGACCCTCAGAAAAGTAAGTTCTCTTATTCGGAGTCATCTTTCCAGTCCAATTAGCATATTCTTAATGGCTAATGAAGTCGGACGTCATTCTCTCAGCACCATTTCTCATGCTTCCCTACATTCTGGAGTTTATTTCCCTGTTTGTTCCAAATCCCCAGGCTTGTTGGTCTTTTCAGCCTCTCATTTTGCAGAAAAACAGTTTAATCAAACGAAGCCCATTTTATCTTTCCTTTCTGACTGCTGACATTTCAAGTCAAAAAACATTTTACTTGATTGTGTTTTTACGCATTGGCAAATAGCATGTGGAACTGAAATTGAAAAATATAACACCATTTACAACAGTTCAGAGAAAGTAAAGTGGGGGGGGGGCGATGGAAGGGGGAGGTAAAGAAAAGCAACCATATGTAGAATCCGGTGTGCTAACTACAGAAATCAAAGCTCTTAAGAAATAGACTCATTATATCCATGAACTGGACAGCCAACACAGTAAACAGATAACCTCTAAATGGGCAATCAAGGGTAAAGCAATTACTATAGAAATCCTAGCACAATCACACCATTCTAAACTCTAAAGGGAAAGGCAATGGAGATAAATATCAAATTCTTAATATTCTTTTAATTTATTATTATTATCATTACTAAAAATTTAGATTCATTTGTTTTATTTTACATGTATAAATATTTCTCCAGCATTTATACATATTGTATTTGCCATCATCATAAGCATGCATGGTGCTCTGAGAGGTCAGAAGAGGGCATCAGATCCCTTGGAACAGGGCTGCTGATGGTTCTGAGCTGAGAGGTGAGTGCTGGGAACTGAACCTAAGTCCTGTTCAAGAACAAGACACACTCTTAGTCACTGAACTATCCTTCCCTTCAAAATCTTATTATTATTGGTAGTAGCAGCCACAGTAGTAATGTATGCACTGAGGGGCATGTGAGGAGGTAGAGAACAACTTTCAGGAGTTGGTTCTCCCCTTACACCATGGGTCCTGGAGACTGACTCAGGCTGGGAGGCTTATAAGGCAGGTACTTTAACCCCCCCCTCCCCGAGACAGCTTGCCAGCCCTACCTTAATATTTTGAAAGAAAAAAGATAATGGGTACAACTTGGTGTCCAGCCCTTGTACATTTTTACTTTCTCTGAGCAGTTGAAAATGATGCTCTATCTTCTTCTCAAACTCCTTCTAATTCCTACTCTTTTCCAGGATTTCATATCTAATCAAAACCCTGTGTCTTACTTAGGGTTACAATTGCTGTGATGTAAAGCAACTTGGGGAGGAAAGGGTTTTTCTGGCTTACCCCCTGAATAAGAACTCAAAACAGAGTATGAACTTAGAGACAGGCATTGATACAGAGGCCATGGAGGAGTGCTGCCCGCTGGCTTGTACCTCATGGATTGCACATCCTGCTTTCTTATATAACCAGGACTTATCATGGCTATGGTAGCTTTACCCACAATGAATTATAGGAAATTTTAAAATTCCCTATTGGCCTGCTTACAGCCCAATATTTTTCAAAGTAAAATATAAGAAGTTAGAGCAAAAACCATCATGTGGAAGTTGGACAAGGCATCCTGTCATATTTTAAAATGAATAGCATTTCCATATGCTATTCATTTGTTGATACACAGAAATACAACCCCCTCTTGTCTTGGATTTTTCAATTGATGCTGAAAATAAAAACACAGCTCAGGAATTCTTGCTGACTTTCCCAAAGCCAGGAAGGGAGTAGCCATGTAGGTATCTGTCATGACCAGGAGTCCAAGGTTCCTGCCACTTCACCTGCCACCTCACTGCTAATCTGCCTCCTGGAGCACCTGAACATGATATCTCAGCACATATAGACTTGAGTCACAGATTCTTCTTCTTGTTTGTGGACATCTTGTCCCCAAGATATCCGAACATAGATATTCGAATTGTCACCACCTGGGTACTAGATTTAGGACCAAGAGGGTGAGTGTCATACTCAGACTCTGGTGTGAACCAAGCTGTTATTTCATGATTGCCTGTGCCCTCTTTGCTCTGGGTCCTCTTCCTGTCTGATTGTCTGCTTTGGGGGTGACTCAAACAAAATATATGAAAGATGGTTTTCATTTTCATTTCCTTCCACTTACCTGTTCACTGATCCTCACTCATGGCCCTGTTTTGTTTAGACAATTGCTGCAGTAGGCCCTCTTACCATGAGGTCATCCTCAGACTGATCCCTGACCTGTCAAAGACAGTGTGTGCCAGTGGCTGGAAGATTGCACTCTGTCACATGCCTACAAGATACTCTGTGGTATGGATGAGCCAACCCAGGATAGCATCTTCATGTTTCAATAATTCTTGGTGCTTATTGGATGCAGGTACTCGATAAGGCTAATGTATTTGTCTTGTTCTAAGCCAAATTTTCCTCATCTTAGCATATGATCCCTTTAAAAATCTATTTGCCATCCTTTGTTTTCTCAGGCCCTCAAACACAGTGTACATGTGGACATTCTAATTTCTGTGCAATCTGTGCTACCCTTACCCACTCCTCACTACCAGGAACATTTGGTTGGATTGGCCAAAGCCCTAGACCCAAGCAAATTAAGAAAGTCTTCAGGTTATGTCAGTTTCCAAAGTGTTCTTGCAAGCTTACCTTCACATTCAGACTCCCTACAGGGAAGGTATAAAAATCAGAAATTTGGACTTTATTCTTTCTAAAATTTGTTTTCGTTTTCTCCATATATGCTTTCATGTATCTTCCAAGCTGCTCTCTAACTTGCCATTCTGAGGGATGGTGGCATCATGCCATAGGGCAGGGGACCTAGATGAAAGAACTGAAATGAAGATAGCCTGCTAGCTGCCAGAGAAAGGTGCGTCCTATGCTTCCTGGCTGCCGAGACAGAAGCTGCTGCGCAATGCTAGGATGGACTGAAGCATTGTATCCAACAGATGGAAACATTGTATCCAAGGGACTGAAACATTGTATCCAATGGATGGAAACATTATATCTATGAGCCAGAAGAAGCCTTTCCTCCCTGATGGCTTTTTTTAGTGAAGGGCTTTCTTATGGGACAAAAAACTAACAGGAGCATTACAATTGATAAAAACTGTTCAACTTGCTCTCATCACACAATATCTTTCACAAACCATGTTTAAAAAGATCTGCTCACAATTTATTATAATTCCCTGGCCCCTGCCTCTGATACCTAGGCAACAGCACCTCTGGCCTAGTCTATAGCAACTTTCCCTATTCTTCTGGTCAACATTCTTACCTACACTGCAGGCCCTGACCCCCTGACCATGGCAGCCAAGGGATCAGCTACTGGCTCTTTCTGACTTAAAGCCTTTAAAGTCTTTAACTGCTCTCAAAATAAGACCCAGTTACAGAATCTTGGGTGAAGGAGCATGCAGCCCAGCACTGGAGAGCCTGAGGTAGGAGAATGGATTGTTTGAGGGCCAGCCAAGCTTCTTAGGGAGTTTTAGGCAAGCCTGGAGCTACAGAACAAAAACAAATGGATGACTTCATTACTCTTCTCCTCCCTTTTATCCTTCAGCCTTGACAGACAAACATGTCTTAAGCTTCTTATTACTTTTCTGGCCCTGCCTTAGTTTCTTGCACTGCTGGTTCATTCATTCCCCACTTGCTGCTGGCCCTTCAACTGGAACATTTATCTTGATGCTCCTGACTCTCGTTTTGTAAGTTATTGCTCATGTGTTACCTTCTAAAAAAAAAAAAAATAATTCCTGACCACCTTTCTTGATTACTTTTGGTTCTCTGGAGTATTTCTCTCCATTGATAACAATCATTCTTATTATTCCTTCTTGTCAATAGACTGTAAACAAGAAGGATGTTGTGTCCCTAAATTGTCTCCTTGATTTCAAGTTAGGCTCAGTAAATATTTGTTGAGTTGTTAAATACTGTTGAATGCTTCGAAAGTGACCTGCAGTGGTAAGTCCTATAGCCAGGTTCCCAAAGGGCAGCCAGTGTCCAAGGTAGGGGTCTTCAGAGTGAGTCCAACTACAACGGAGTTAGACCCATTGGTCCCAGTCATCCTGCAGGTGAGAGAGACCAATGTTTGTCTCCAGCCCCTGCATTCCCAGCTTCTGAATGGCACAGGAGCTAGGATTCTATTGTGCAGATTTGGCCCTGGATTCAGCAGTGTCAGCCTTACCTGGGAAGCTTTGGATGTGCAGACTCCAGGCTCACTCCCCAACATACCAAACCAGCTTCTGTGCTTATCAGAACCTCAGGCAATTCTTGCGCACTGTATGAGGTTTGTGTGTGTGTATATTAGTGTATGAGGTTCTGCCCTTGACCACAGACCTTGGCATGCTCTGGCTGTACTTGTGCATGAAAATCTCTGAGCCAGGAGGCAGGAGTCAGGTTTCCTCTTTATTGTGCAACCTGCAGCAGTATTTGTGTCCTCTTGTACCTTACTTTCTCTATTACAAGACCTGGCCTTCTTATCTTCTAAATGACATCATGATTACAAAGTGGAAAGCCTTGGACAAAGGTGACTCCTTGTCAGTGGTCTTTGGAACTTTAGAAATTAGTAAGAGAAAGATGGAAGTAGCTATGAGACAAATGGAGATGTACAAAGAAGAAATTAACTTCAGGAGAAAGGTATGTGAGTGCATACATACATACATTTCGGTAAAGAGCATCCTCATAGAGAACTTAGAGCGATTTCATGGTGATCGCTCATGTCTCCTGGAGTGGGAGGGTCCTTAACACCCAATAGCAATGCCTTTCCATCTTATTTGCATATTAGAATACCCAAAGAGCTCTGAGGAGTCTCACACCAGTCCAGTGTATCTAGGTGTGGTTACCTGCACACAAACCCTGAACATGATGGGTCAATCTGAGGAAGCACTCAGGAGGTCCCACCTCTCTGGGAACCTTACCGCATCCAATAGCTGATGGGAAAGAGGAGAGTCATTTTCTTCTGTGCCATACATTGCCTATAGTCCAGGAAATAAACCCACAGCACATCTGTGCTCATGCAGGCAATCCTAATTAAACTCAGCGGGTCAACAAACAAACTGAAACTAGGAAAGAGGCTCATCTGAATGAAGAAAGGGTTCAGTCAGAGTGTGAAAGGAGAGAGAGATGGAACTGGGGGTAAAAACATCCAAAATGTACATTATATGTTAGAGAAATCATCAAAAACACATTAATAGACAAAACAGCTATATCGCTTCTCTGTGGGATGAGCCCAGATGTCACAGGCTGTGCTACCACTCAGGCTTAAAGCACACACAAAAGCCCCTGGCTGTGTTCATTAAAATTCAAATCAAATTTAGGAGATGTCGGTGGGCCAGAGAGTCTGGTTCTGTCCCCCAGGTGAGTTGGAGTCTGGCCTAGGAACTGCCTTTGGAATTTCCAGACCCCAAGATATTCAAATGCACAGACAAAGGAGAGAGTTAAGCTTTGAGGACTTAATGGGAGTTAAATGAGCTTTCGACGAGATGGTTGTTAGTTGTGGCTGTCACTCAGCCATCATAACTCTGCTTGCCCACTCTTCGTGAGCAACTAATGATCCAGAGGGCAGCATAAGACAGCATCGAAGGACTGGATGGAGAAAAGTTAGCATGGACTAAGTACTCACTGTGGCCCAAGCAGTGTGAAATGATCCCACTTCAAGGAGTCCATTTTTGTGCACATGGCACAGGACCTCTCAAACTTCATCCTACATTTGTTAGAGGGAAATTATTCTGTAATCCTTCTTAAAGCGAGGTTAGTAAAGATGCTATCTAGGATGGTTGCTTTAGGGCTAGGTACCACTGCCAAGACATGCAGTGGGGAGAGGGATGGGGCCAACAAAAAACAGCATGGGCGAGGGGGAATTTGTAGAGAAGGAGAAGGTCAGTGGGTAGAAAATGACCAAGAGACATACCAGGGGTAGGGATGGATGCTGGCTAAAAGGATTCTGTTAGGCAGATGCCTGCTACTGTACAATACCTGAGGTAATCAACTTAAAAATAGGAAAGGTTTGCGGTGGCTCAAAGTTCTGCAGGTTTTAGCCCATGGATGCATTGGGACCCGTGCCATCATGCTGGGGGGCATGTGGTGGAGTAAAGCTGTTACCTTATGGGTAACCTATCCTATTAGGTCCCTGCTCTTAAATCTCCCACCCGTCTCCTAAAAACAGCACAGGCTTCCAATCCCACACTTAAACATGAGTCTTTAGGGGGTATCCAAGACCTAGACTGTATCACCGACTTAGACAAGGACAGAAGTCAGACATCATCCAGAGGTGGTGGAGGGTAACCACTCAGCCATCAGGTATTGCGGATGGGAGAATTTTTGCTAACCCAATTATCTAAAACTTGCTGTTATAAGGGATTTTACCGAGGGGGCTAAAAGAAGCCTGGAGTGTCTGAGTAACCAGACTGTCATATTGACTAAGTGGAAAAACTTGGATTCTTGCCCAGGTTTTTCTGACTCTGGATTCTAAGTGCTTTCCAAGCTGCCACACTGCCTCCTACCTAGAGGGGCGAAGCTGTCACTGATGCCCAACAGCTGCCGGAGGAAGAGCAGCTGAGCCAAAGATACAACCCACAAAGACAACAGAGGCCATTGTTAAGAGAATATGACAGACAGAGAGAAGAACAGGTGTGTAGCATTGGAGCCAAGGAACAGCTTGAGAAAGAAGCAACCGGTGACAGAGACTGACAGGAGAGGGGAGGTTCAGGGGCTGTGCCTTTGGTTTTCATCCAGAAGTTTCCTAGCTCTTGTTTCTTCGGAAACATTGTTCAGACTTAATAAATGGCGTGCAGTGCGCATGTGCATAAGATGCTTCTCCAGGAGCTGTACCAGAGTGCCCGCCAAACCAGCACTCAGTAGTTCACATTTGTGTTTGTTCACAGGTGATCTCAGCATACAGAGCTGGGGTTTTTTGTTTGTTTGGTGTTTTGTTTGTTTTGTTTTACACAAGACCCCAAAACCAGAGATGTCAAGGGACTGTCCTAACATCCAAGTTAGACAAAGACCAGAGCTCGAGTGGCCTAGCTGTACCCCTGTCCTATGTGGGAGGACTCTGAAGTTTCTCATCCAACTAGACTTTCCGGTGGTAGTTTTGAAGGCAGCGAAAACAGGACCTTATGGGGGCTGTCTGCAATCACTCAGACAATGTACACATAATTCTCTTTCTTTCAAGGAGAGAAATGGGATCTTAAAATCTTGCAATGAGAAATAGGCTGGCTACAGTCTTCAGCACTTAGAACAGACGAAAGAGAGCTCAGAGAAGATCCAGCAGCATTTTCCCCCCCCAAAGGCACGATCAGGCAGGTGGCCCAAGATTAAGTTATCATCAATAGAGCACTGCCACCTTGTGGTAGAAGGTATGCACTACATACCTTTACCGACCCAGAAAGGATTCCTGCGTATTAGAGCTTTGCTTACTTTTCTCTCTTTTATTGGCTGAAAGATAGGACAGATACCGAGATAGAAGATGGGAAACAGGCGTTTGTGCACGGAGAGTGAGTTTATATTTGAACAAACTGACCAAGAATCTTTCTAACTGGGAAAACAGAAAATAAAACAAAACAACTCTGGATTTCTCACAACAATGGATCAGACAGCCGAGAGTGTAGCTCAGTCCACAGAGACTTTACGAAGCGCGCCTGCATCCCTGGGATCGATCTCCAGTACAGCATAAACTGGGTCTAGGGGCAAAAGGATCAGAAGTTCAAGGTCATCCTTAACTGCAATGAAGAGTTCAAGACCTGGGCTACTTGTCTCAAGGTGTGTGTGTGTGTGTGTGTGTGTGTGTGTGTCACATGCATATTTATTTATAAATCAGGGCTGGAGTGGTTAAGAGCAGGCTCAGTGGTTAGGAGCACTGACTGCTCTTCCAGAGGCCCTGAGTTCAATTCCCAGCAACCACATGGTGGCTCACAACCATCTGTCATGAGATCTGATGCCCTCTTCTGGTGTGTCTGAAGACAGCTACAGTGTAGCTGTCTTATGTGTATGAGTATACACATAAATAAATAAAATTTTATTTATGAATCAGTAACAAGGAAGGTGGCCTAATTTTTACACACACACACAAACACACACACACACTATACATATATATGACTTTCGTGATGTGTGTGTAAACGCCATGCCTGGCCCTCTCATTTTAAATGAAAACGATATCATTCAAGCTGGAATTCTGTCTGAGTGGCCCTGGACATTCCAGGGAGCTCCTTCTAAGCTCTCATTCTCCTCTGCTATTAATCTGTTTTAAACGAGCTTTGATAAAAAACTATGTGTTTGCTAGTGCTATTGTAACCAAGCCCCATAGGCTGGAGGATCACATAGTACACACACTCCCCTTCCAGGGGTCCTAAGCCCAGAATCTGAACTCAAGTTCCTGTTAACACTGGAGTCTCGTGAGGCCTGTGTTCTGAGAGTGTAGCTGGCAGCTTTCTCTGTGTGCTCACATGGTCCTTCTTTGCTGCATGCCTGGGAGGGGAACGGTAGCCAGAGGCCTGGCTCTGTGCTGCCCTGTCTTATAAAGGGACCATTTTGTGACATTAGGGCAACACTCTCACTTAACTCACTTCTGTGGAGACTTTGCTTCCAGGGTGGGGCTTGGGGTTTTTCTTGCTGTTATTTGTTTGGCTTTTGTTTTGTTTGGAGGAGATAACTGAGCCCGTAACAAACATTTTGGTTGAGGAAGAGGCTTTGGATGGTCTCAGAACCTTGTGACGGCATCAGTATCCATTGAGATCAAGACAGAAAACCTTGGCGAAGAGGGTTCTTCATCCCCAAGGGGGCAGCAGAGACAGAGACTGGTCATGGCGCAGGCATGCATAAAATTCTCTAACTGAACTAACTCTTAAGGGAAAATTTCTGAAATCATGGCAGCATTTAGGTTCTCTGGTTAAACTTTGGAATTTTCTTTTTAATCCTGAATGGGGCTGAAAGTGGAAACACATTCTAATTCTGTTGAAACACAGAGTTGAACCCTGTGACTGTGAATCTCGGAGTACATACTAACTTCATATGGAGTGAGAAAAATGGTTCCGTTTTGTGGTAAGGACTTACAGAGGTTCTGGGTGAAACTCCCGCCGTGTCTTTACAGGCCCCGTTATTACGTCTGATTGCACGTGCATGGATGCAGTTGTTCAGGAATTTCTACTTTGACTTCTGAGCCACTGTGAGTCCTTTCTCCCCCCCCCCCCACTTGCTAATGCCATAGCAGAGTGTAACAATCATCTTCCTGAGGTGACTGGATTGACCCTGGCACAGTCACCATGCACTGTGTGTGACACACAACAGCTGGTGTGTGTGTGTGTGTGTGTGTAGAGGGGAGAGGTGGAAGGGGGAGGGGAGGAACAAGAGCTAAAGACAGAGACAGGATCACAAGCACTAAGTGGAAGCTGCCATACAAAGAAGTGCGGTTGCACTGTTGTTCTGGTGCTTGGTGCTTGTCTGGTTCCTGTGGTTAGTTGGCCTGCCTCCTGATGGCTCTTTCTAAGTTCATTCCAGAGGTCTCTATGTTAGCACGGTCTTTCTGTGAAGCAAAGTGTGCTAAAGCCAACGGCATTGGAAGGGAAACTCCCCAGGAAGCCAGTGATGACTTCAGCCCTTGGTGTTACGATCCTTAGGTCCTTGGGTTCAGTAGCTGAGACTCCAGCACACGGTCTCTCTGGTCTCACTCTTCTCCGACTTCTCAGGCTGTGGAGCTTTTCCCTTTGCCCGAGTTCTCCTTGCTGTGATGAGGCCTCAGTTTTCTGAGGGTTCGGGAGCTTTCATAGAGAATGGTGAAGTCAGGGATGGGTAGAATTAGACAAGGGACCTTGCTGGTGTGCCTTTCCAAACTTGTTGTATTTGTGCATGTGGGGAACGGGACACTGTACTGATAGATGACATTGAGGGCACATGTAAGTGAATGGAGGAAAGAAATCTAGCAAGCCCCAAGAAAGGATCATCAATTGCTTCACAGGCATTTGAGGGAGAGAGGTGAAGAAGAGACCTGACCTACAGGCTTGCCTGACCTACAAGCCTGTCTGACCTACAGGCCTGTCTGACTTACAGGCCTACCTAACTTACAGGTCAAGAAATGAGCAGTCTATAAAGGCAGATAACCTCTCCTTTTGTGTATCTTTTTCTGATTCTAAGAGTGGTGCCAACTCAATGTAGGAGCCTCATGGTGCTCAAAGGAATGGGAAATCAGGACAGAAATAAATGAGCCTGAGGGATTTGGGAGCTGTTGCCTAACTTCAGCCAAGCCTGTCCAAGTACAGGGAATGGGTAGAATTCGGATTTCTACCCAAGCTTGGGGGCTGTACTAAAGTCCTGCTGTAAGATGAATCTCAAGCATTATCCAGTCTCATCCTTCCTCGGTCTCTCACCCAGAGACAGCTGGATTACTCCATAGAAGGGTAAGGTAGAGGTACTAGAAGTGAACGGGAAGCAAAGCAGAGGAGAAGCCCTGCTAACATGCACTCAAGATCCTGAATGTGTTCAAAGATGAGACACTCTAAACTTCTAGATTGGGAACTCTGAAATGAGTGGCTTTGGATGGGCTTTTGTTGGATGGGCTTCTGTCCCTTCTCATCATCCCCAGCCTGGAAGCTTCCAGGAAGCTGAAGGGCAGAGTTCAAAATATCTCTGGTCACAGCCTGGCCAACCTGCCTTTTTCCCATGTCTTCACTGAGATTGAGCTTGGATCCTGATCCCTTTGGCCTGTTTCCTGTCTCTTGAGAATCCAGAGACTTGGACAAAGCTGACACCACCCACTCTTGCTACTTGTCTTCTGTCTCTGCCTGTCTTCAATCCTTTCTCTCTATCTGAAGGGTCTTCCCCCTAATTTATCACTATGCTCCCTCATCCCTCCTTAGTTCAATGTCTATAATGGTGGAAGAGAGGAAAGGTCTCCAGAAAGGGTACTCAGGGGATTAACTGGGGACAGGTCAGCCTGAACCCCACATCTTTCCTGGTCACCTGCTCTACCCATATGCAAGCTAGCTTAGACACCAAGACTCCCTTGCTTCACTCTCTATCCAAAGCCTAAGCCAAGCATCATATGTGGGCCCTGGAGTATAGCCAAGTGTCATCTTGTCTGCACATCACCTGGCTGAGAACATAATCCAGAAAAGGGTGCTATGGGAAGGCTGTCCCCCACTCTCTTCCACCATACTTGGTTCGGAAAAATAACCAAACAGGACTGTATTATGCAAGGTTCATCTGGGTTTTGTACATATAACCTGATTTTCTGCATCTGGAGAACCAGGAGGCAAACCCAAATCTACAAGTTGTTCTCATGACCACCCAACCCCTATCCCCAGGAACTTGCCTGTTCAGGCCCTCAACTTCATAGGATGTGCTTTCTGTCACAGTGCCTGGGACATCTGCCCCTTCCACCATTAGACTTCTAGTATGACCTCCATTACCCTGTTGGTCATCTTTACTTTCCTCTGGGACAGTATGTCTCACACAGGACTAGGCACCTGTTATATCTTGATTCTAAATTGCTGACTCAATAGAAGGTGCAGATGTACATCTAAAGGTGACTGGGGGCTCCTCCATTAGTGTCCCCAACCCAGAGGCACATGGGTTCTGCGGGGAACACATGAGCTGAACAGGACAATATATGTTCTGGGCAAAGGGCACAGTCACACTGAGCACTGCAAACTGTCACTGTGGAGAGGAAACAGAATTGTTTCCTTCTGACATCTTCTGACAGCTGGAGTGTTAAACAATTGTTTTAGTTTTTAAATACTGGCAATGAATTTCAAAACATTTAAAAGCAATCTTTAATTCAAATTTCATATAACCAATGGCTCATTTTGAATGCTGGTGCTGGTGTCTGACTTGGGGAGCACCTAACTTGCATGTGCTGGTTCAATCTATATAGTCAAATCGTCATCAATAAGGAGCAAGGGGCAGAATAAGCCCCTGGTGCCATTACAACTTAGCACATGCTATTTGAAAGATGACAGCCTCAGATGACTTCCAAAAACAAATCCCAGGGCTTTCTCCTTTTGTTGTAAAGCTTGTTTCATGTAGCACTTCGTCAAGGCTCATATCAGTATGTTTCAGTGAGCGTTTTATGTGCTTGCTGAGTGCATGTGAGCTTGTTCAACCATACCATTGTTAGTCTACAATGCCATCTTTACTCTAGGATTTAGATAGATGGGGTTGGAGAGAGTTACTTTTCCATGGCCCCTTAGACTGTGTGTAGAGGGCTGTGACCAGCACTCCATTCATTGAACCTCATATCTGAATTCTTAGATCCAGCCTAAGATTAGACTCAACAGGGATCTTAGGGCTGGTGGGTAAGTGGGTAAGTGTCTGGCATGGCTTCTGGGGCTGTTGGGACATATGTGGCAGCATCTTCCTGACCTAGGGTGTACTTAACCTTGGCTTGAAGAGGTAGGCTTGATTATGATCAGCCCCTTGAAGAGTTTCACTGGGTTCGTTCCTTCTTTCTCTTCTGTGGAGACAGGCACTGCCAGGTTCCTCTACAGACCATCTCGCTGTGCAGCGCATAGTTGATGGCGTTGATTGTGGGCATGGTTTTGGCAATGAGGGCAGGCACCTGAGGGCAGGAAAAGTCTATGAAATGCTTTGAAGTCTCTCTTTTTCTCCTGGTCCCACTCATGACTTTTTGACCTCCTCCCTTGGAACAGCCACTCATTTGTCCTCAGCTCGATCCGTTGGCCTCTGAGTCTTTCCTGGTGGATGTTCATGGTTCATAGAACGTCATAGAACCTGTGCTACCACGTCAGAACATACCTGTTCTGAAACTGGGTGTCAATTTCATCTCCTGGTCTCAGAGCACATGCTCACTCCACGTCTAGCTGTCTCTATCATCTCAGTATGGCTTTGTATGGGGTGGGGTGTAAGTGGAAGGAAAACATTTTCTGTACTTCATTATATTTAAAGGAAGACGAGGAAGGAAGGAAGAAGTAAGAAAGAATAAGTGAATGTGTTGGCAGAAAGCCAGAAAGAGTGATAGAGAGAGACCGATGTGAAGATGTATAGGATTCCCTGGGCTTTGGAAGAATCTGTACCATCTGCAGCTTGGGAGAGATGAAGCTCACATCCGCGATGGCTGCATACAGGTACAGGAGGGCATAGGGACCCCAGCCCAGCAGCAGCATCCTGCCTGGAAGAGTAGTATTCACCTAGGGAGAAAGCATCAGAAGAAGCACCAAGTCATTCCATAGGCCATAACCGTGCAGAGGCAAGGGTCCTTGCACAGACCCTGCTCTTGGAAAGGTTTGAGCTAGAAGGTCTTGGCATCACAGGAGCTCTTTGCCTTGAAAGGCTAAACAGCCCTGAGCCTGTTAGTTAAGCTTACCTGACGTCAGTTTCCTTGTCTATAAAATAGTCTGGGTTGCCTGTAGGTAGGGACCAAGATGGGGTGGATAATAAGCTTCTTTCCAGATCTTGAGGTGCCCAGTTCTGAGCTCCGATCAGACTTAGCATGATTTCACTATCAGTAGCTGCAGCCCCGTGGGAGAGCAGCAGCCCCGTGGGAGAGCAGCCTGTCTGGGCTCTTTTTTTTTTTTTTTCCACCGTATCAGACAGAAACAGGGCGTGGGCTGGCAGGGATAGTTGTTGATACTAAAGTTTCTCCTGGATCCACAGGAATTCTAACAACTCGATATTTAATTTCAGGATGAATTTAAAGTGGTTTCACTTTTCACATACTCTGAGGCATGAGGATTTTAATGCGAAATAGCTCTTTGACAAAGGAGGTTTAATTGCGTGAGGACACATTTCCTTCAATGTTGGATTTTCAAAATACATTGAACATTGATGCTTGTAACACCACTCAGTGGGTAAAATTTGTGCTGCACCAACATGAGGACCAAATTAGGATGTTCAGCTCCCACGAGTAAAGGTGGATGTGGGGGTACATGCGTTCAATCCCAGCCCTGGGAGGCAGAGACGGGACGAAATGTACATGGGGCTCACTGCTTACCCAGGCGAGCCAAGCAGCAAGCTCCAGGTTCAGGGACAGACTCCTTCTCAAAAACTAAACTGGATAGTGACAGAGCAAGCAATGAGCATGGACTTCTGGTCTCCATGGCACATGAGCCCTCCCCCACAGCTCTTCAAACATGAACGAGGAGACATTTTTTTCCTTGTGAATTTCCCCTCTTTTGGAGACTGATGGAGGGCCTTCCAGGGAGCAGCTGAGGGTAGTGGGAAGCTAGAACCTCAGGGGTAGACAGTGTCACCTACAGAAGCTTCCCATGTTGGTTCAGGTCCTTGGGCCTGTGGATAGTGACCAATTCTTTTTTTTTTTTTTTGGTTTTTCGAGACAGGGTTTCTCTGTGTAGCTCTGACTGTCCTGGAACTCACTCTGTAGCCCAGGCTGGCCTCAAACTCAGAAATCCGCCTGCCTCTGTCTCCCGAGTGCTGGGATTAAAGGCGTGCGCCACCACGGCCCGGCGATAGTGACCAATTCTGATGCTAGCAGAGCCGATGGCTCAGAATCAGCCAGAAAGGTGAGAAAATCATGGTGATGACCTTCTGGCTGATGGAATCCCCGATACATGTGAAGACTTCATGTGTGCAGATCAAAGTTGGGTAGGGAGGGCCAGTGAAATGGCTAAGTGGACAAATGCTTACTTCCAAACCTAACAACCTGACTCCAAGCCTTAGAACTCACGTGGTAGAAGGCAAGAACTGATTCCGGCAACTTGTTCTCTCATCTGCACCTGTGTGCACCCACGTAGCCCAGGATGGTCACACTGAGCACCCTGCCTTCACCTCCAAATAATTTTGTTTTTAAGTTGTTGTGGGATGCATTGTTGGAGCAGCACAGATCGATGCAGTCACTGTGAAATCACTGTGTTGGTTCATCAACAAAACTCGATCTACCGTATGACCCGATAATATCACTCTTGAGTATATATACCCAAAGGACTCTGTTGTCTACCCCAGAGATACATGTTCAGAGCTGTACTAGTCACAATCATTAGGACAAGGAAATGGTCTAGAAGTCTATCTGCTGATGAATGGATCATGAAAACAGATAATAACAGACAATGGAATTTTATTCAGCTTTGGAGAAAGATGAAATCATAAAATGTATAGATAAGAGAGTGGAACTGGAAAGTGTACTGAGTGAGATCCAGACCTAGAAAGACAAGAATCACATCTTCTCACTCATGTAAAGCTTAGCATCAAATCTTTATATTTGTGTGTAGAGCTTGGAATACTGGTAGAATCTGGGGTACTCCACCAAAACTTTCTCTCAAAAAAATTCAGAGGTGAAGGCAGGGACCCTAGAACCTAGGAAAGGGACATTGGTGGTGAGATAGATCTAAGGAAAAGGGCTATAACAGAAGAGTAATGATGTAAAAGGAAAGAGGAGAAAATAGGGAGGGAGACCAGTGGAGAGAGGTTTGTGAGTGTAACCGGAAGGGGTTAGTAACACAAAAATGTGTGAACCATCTGGGTGGAAATCCGCTGTTTCACAAATTTCATTCCGATAAAAGACTTTAACTGGAGTTAACCAACGTCGGGGATGATGCTCCTCCTAGATGCCATAGGTTGACAAATGAAACACCTGGTTCCAGGTGTGAACATCTCAGGTGTGAATACTGTCCTTGAGTAGTTGGTCATAGGTGTGTCCTGGAGACTCTCCCAAACAATACTAGCTACGGGTATTGCTCTTGGTTGCTCACAAGAATTTGACAGAAAGACCCAATTTGGGCAGACACCACACATGTTAGTCACAGCACATAAGGATCTCAAGTTGGTATTGACTAAGATACTGCTCCATGCAGGCTAACTTTCATACAACTGAAAAGTGTTATGTAGGCATTAAGACAACTGTCATTAACAGTCTTACCTAGCTGTGAACACTGTGAATTACAATAATTTCTGGCATGGCAAGATATGTCCATGGGTACGATACTGGTGCAAAAATTATAGGGGTAACCATTCGTGTTCTGATTGGATTTCAGGCCAAACTGCACAGAAGGAAATACAAGCCCGGTACTGAAATCCAACCAAGAGGCCATGATTGTGGAGCTCATAGGCCCCACAGGTTAACCCACAACTATTAATCTGCTAAACATGCATAGTATCAAACTGCTCTCTAAATTTGTATAACTATACCCAAACATTAATGAACTCTCTCAGTACTTATCAGAGAAAAGGTTTTTTTTCTGCAATGGATGATGGTTAACACAGAAATGTCTAAGTGGTCAAAGTGCCGAAAATACATGTCAATGAAGTATTCAGCCACAATTGGGACATCTGTATCACACACAGACAGACAGACCACACACACACACACATACACACACACACACACACACACACACACACACACACACACACACACGGCTCCAGAACCACAGAGGAGGATGGAGCACAGCCAGTCACAGCGAGGGGTCAGGAAGGGCAGGAATAACAGTGCCTTCTGGACATGACACTGCTGCACCCCAGAAGTCACAGCAGCTGAGGTTGTCTGCACAAGATTAGGCCAGTCAGCACTCTAGCATGGAGTGTGAAGAGGTTCTTAAGCTCCACCCTTAACTGGGAAGCTATGCGCTGCTGATACCTTGCATGGGCGTGGCCTCACCTTGGCTAACCATGCTCCAGCAGATGGTCCCAAATGTATGAGTGTGTGGTCAACTCAAAATGGAGCTGCTGGATTAAGGAAGTGGGGGTGGACCTGAGATGACTTATAGGAAGGAGTGGGGATCGCATAAAAGTACATTGTATGATGTTTTCAAATAATTTTCAATAAAAATATTTTTAATGTGGAGATGTGCAATGTGGAAGAGAACCTAAGAGATGATGCTTCAGCCTCCAAGCTACGATCCAGGATTCATGTACCTGTGTAGCCCTCAACCTCTTAGCTAGATCCACAGGTGAAACTAATTTATAATGATATTTTCTAATGCACGCTTATAAATTTAAGTGGCAGACTGTCTTAATAAGAAGAATATTTTATGCACTAAAATTGAAAACTTTGTTGAAGAGTCCTAAATCTGAGTTTGTATCAATCTCTGCTATTAGTAAGTGTGTGGCATTTGATGACTCTGTTAGCTTAGCTACCTTCCTGTATCTCAACCCCACCCATGACATGGGAGTCATAAAGCTTTCATTTGTCAGAAAAGATTCACAAAGATGAAGTGAAAATACACACAACACCTTAATATCAATGTTTGCTTCCACAAAAAATTCCTGTGGCTTGTTATGACTCATTTTCTAATTTTTTAGGTAGCAAAATTAAATGAAAACCTCTGACAAGGGAATTTTAATATAGAAACTCTGAAATGGCCAGCAGGTCTTATTTTAAAGCATCATTTTTTTCTTAGACAAATGTCCTTGCAGGTGTGGTTTTATGTTGTGGGTAATAGCCTGTGACTATAATTAAATTAAACATCTTAAAGCAATTTAAAAAAACACCATTTGAAGAGTCCTGCAATTTAACCTTGAATCCCTAGGAATAGTAGAGAGAAACAGCATGGATGGTGTACTGGAAATGCCTGGATCTCAGGATTGCAGGGTCTGGGTGAATCTCTCCTATTATGGCCCTTGCTCCCTAAACATTGGAACAATGTAGCAATAGGAAGTATTTTCTAGACCTAACAGCATATTCTCTATGCAAGCTGATTCTTCTCATGGTTGCTGCAAACACAGAAAACACTGACTTCTGCCGTATTGTGTGCATTTCCAGTCTCTGAGAAGACCAAGAGATGCCTGCTGCCATAGGAGCTGGCTTCTTACCTGGAGATGACCACTCCTGGAGAATTTCTGCTCCATGAACCGGTATGATGTGTGTGTGATGAACAAGGGTACAAGGAAGTTGAAAAAGGCCATGGTGAAGAGAAAACTGACGAAGTTTCTACAGGTATAGGGTAGAAAAACAGAGGTCAGCTCCAGGGTGCCAACTGCCCAGGCCCACCAGCATCTGTGCTAGACAGTAAGAGGTATCACCTTGTCCTAGACAAGCACTCAGAGTGTAGCTGCTCCTGTACACAGCCAAACTCTCCTTAGCACTCAGGACCATGGGTCTTCCAAAGTTTGTGTTTGGGAGCCAGGAACTGAGGTGAAGAGGTATTTCCTCAAGCTCCGATGCTCAGCCTTGCTGTCTCCTTTGTTAGCCAAGGATGGAGGGTGGGATTCTTCAATTTAGAAAATGTTGGGATAATCTTGTTGTGCTCTGTGTAAAGGTTGTCTTTGTATTATTCAAATGTTGGCTTCTGTACTGGCAGAGACTGGAGTACAGGCAGACTTTGGTACTGTTATTTTTATTGGATCATCACCTGTCTGTGTATTTTGTAAACATTCTTCTCCATCACCTTCTGCTTGGTGTGATAAAGAGCTAACAGCCTATAGCTGAGGCAGAAGAGGGAAGGCAAGACTTCCAGGCAGAGGTAGGTACTATAGAAATCCTGGGACACGCAGGATTCACTAGCCAGACAGGAAGGAAGTTGTGCATGCTGGAACTGAGTGAGAGGTAATAGGTCATGTGGGAATCATGAACTAGAATAAGTAGATTAAAAAGTCTCCATGTCATTATTTAATTATTAGGAGCTGGTGGGTTGAAATATATATATCTATATATCGCAAATCCTGGAGGAACCAGTGGGCCAAGAGGAAAGACTATCCAAAGAAATCTCTTGCTTAACATAAAGATTTGAAAATAATGTATGGATGACAAAGACACTGAATGCTGTGTCACTTAAGAAATCAGTGGCTAACACTTGGGAGGCAGAATGATTACCATGAGTACCCTGCCAGGCTAGGCTTTATAATGAATTCCAGGACAGCTTGAGCTGCAGTGTGAGATCATGTTTCAAACTATCAACAATGGAAAACTCATTAAAAGGGCCACAAAAGAACCTGAGGTCTCAGTTTAGGCTTTGAGGAGACAGGAGGATGACCTGAAACAAATAGAAATCAGCAGGAGGCAGATCCTGATTTCATGAAGGGGAGACTATGCACTAAGATTGTTCACCAAGGAGAAGTAGGAGAGAGGACTTTGAGAAGAGCTTTGTTGAGTTGTGTTTTTTTGCAGGACATTGGGGCCACTCAAGTGCAGAGGTCAGTTTTACCTGAGAAATCTATGTCAGGGTCAAATGCTCCAGGAGTCACTATTGTCTGTAAAACATGAATTCGGTGTGACTGTGCTGGGAATAAGCAGTGGGAGAGGTGGGAGGCATGGCACTAGAAGCCATGTGACCAGTCCCCAAATGATCCCTGACAAAATTTCTTAGCTCTTTTCTCCCAGAGCTACACAGATAGTGCAGTAATAGAAGAAAATCCCATGGTTGTGGAGACTGCATACATTCAGTCCTACCATGTCATGGATCAGATCACAATGGCTTCTCAGAGATCTAGAATTTATCTCTATGCTGGGAGGTCCACACCAATGCAAAGCCCTTCCATGCTTTGGATCTCTTGATCTAAGGGCATGGGTACCTCTCAAAATCAATGAATTCCAAGCCAAGACAACTCACTGTGTTGAAGAGGGCCAAAGGGTAATGGGACTCCATGATAGTTATGACAGATACAGGCAAATGACCCACTCCTTTGGGTGCTTGAATCTGAAGTATAGTTTATGGAACATTCACACTGCGCACCCAGTCTCAGTGACAGTCTGTGAGCGGATGTCATGACTAAGGAGCCTGGATATCTCCAAATGTTGACATTGTTCCAGCGGAGTTCTCAGTCGGAACATTCTTCTCACAGAAGCTTCAAGTCAAGATCCCCATGGAAGAAAGCCTCAAAGCTACAACTTCCATCTCACCTGTCACCCCTCGAATAGTCCAGGGTACAGCATGTCCCCACAGGTTCATAGTCATAGTGGCCCCAGCCCATCAGGGGCAGGGATGCCCAGAAGGCAGATGATAGCCACACAAACAGCACCAGAGGAATGGCAGTGTCCCATGCCAACTGTCTGCCTGTGTGAGATAGAGGAAGAATAGGTAGTAAACAGCATGGTGTCTCACGCAAGTCAGGGGTATCTTTGAGCCTTAATTTTCTCCATAATGAGCATCTACCTTTGAGGACTATGATGAGATCGTGGGTAATGGTGGTCTCCTCTTCTATTCTAAATCATTTTCAGAGAACAGAAGGGAGTGAAAACAAAAGACAGATGTGTCTCCCAAAGCCAATGGTAAGGATAAGACACATACGTCGCTCAGGAAGAGGTGAGGTGCTTGCTGAGAGGCAGAGTGTTTGCTTCGAGAATCCTCTATAAAAACTTGGAGACTTGGGTTCTATTTGATGCTGCTGGCAGAAGCTATTGGATGGACATCCTCTTAGTATGGGATCCAACCTGACTGACCTGTTGTCTTCTTCCCTCTGTCCTCCACAGCCTCATTAAGCGACTTAGCCTCAGGACATCAGTCTCAGTCCTGGTGATCTGTGAATTATTTGTTGATCATCTTTGACCTAAGGTGGAGGACAGGACTCCAGACAGGCTTGAACCAGCAAAGAAGAGCAGGTTTACAACATCCCTCACACCATACTTAGCCTATCTTGATATCACCTCAAATGGAATTTTCTTGAATGTGCTTCCCTGCTAAAGATAGGTTTATGTCCTCAAATCCAAGTGCTGACACTGTGATTTCCAGTGTGGTGGCATTTGAAGGTAGAACTTTGGGAAATCATGAAGGGGGAGTCCCTGGGAGAGATTAGTGCTCCTTTAGTATGGCTCTTCCTGGGCTTAAATGTGGTCTACAGCTCTCATATTCTTAGAGGAAAAGACATGAGAGCAATGAGCTTGCTCTCTTCAGTGTGAAGATAAAGCTTGGTGAATATCTGCAGAGAGGAATTGAACCAAGACCAGACCATTCTGGCACATTGATCTCAGGCTTGAGAGAAATGAATTTCTATTGTTGCAACCATCTACTACTTGATGGTCTGTTATAGTAGCCCAGGACCACTAAAGCACCCTCTACTCCAACAGAGAGTACAGTAATTAACATGCAGCTTGGTCCATCCAAGCCTTTTTGATTGAAAAACATGTCCAAGATAGAATGTTTGCTGCTACCCATTAATGGAACAGAAGAGCCTGGCTGTTCTCCTCCCCTTTCCTATCTTCATGATTCTCTGCTCCGCTCCCAGGACACAAAGGGATTTGATGTGAAGGCTTCGTGGGACTGGAGGTTAATTGCAGAGATGTTTGTGATGTCTCTTTCTCTCTGTGTGTGTGTATGTATGT